>NEWO01000222.1:309280-328076 GCA_003013225.1 Phalaenopsis aphrodite
TATATATATATATATATATATATATATATATATATATATATATATTTGGGAGGGATATTTCTTCCTTCCCGCTCTGCTAGGGTTTCGCCCGAAGGCAGAACCCTGGTTCTGATTCCTTCGGTAGGTCGTAAATGTTTTCTCTCGTGCTCGACAAACTTTCCGCACGACGACGACAAAGGTCTCTGCGTTTGTCGTCTTCGATGAAGGGCTTCCGCTGTCCCTTTTTGAGATTTCGAGCTGCGGTTCTTACCGCATTCAACGACGACAACGAAGGCCTCTGCGGTCTTCAACGAAGGGCTTGGACGCGGTTTCCTCGAACTGTAGCTCTGTCTGCTTTCCTGTTCGCAGAAGGGCGTGCCTTTTGCTCGTTTCCTGCCCGACAGAAGGTTCCCGTTCTCCTGTCTGCTCTTCCTGCCTGCCATACTATTTCTCTTCTGTCTTGTGAGGGAGATGGCCTCAACGCTCCGTTCCTATGCAAATGCTCTTGCCGGCAACTTTCCTGCTCTTGACATTCCTCCAGGTTCAGCGCCTGGTTTTGCTATCGATAAGTCTTGCAATGTTCCACTCTTTCCATGAGGCTCTTGAAGGTGGAGGTCATCACAAATTTATTAAAAAGCTTGGAGAAAAAATGGGAAGCCTGCACTTAATCTCACAGAGGTTGAAACCGGCACTCTCGCGTCCTCTTGGCGCTTCTCTCTAGTGGGGAAATTCCTTTATGGTCACCCAAAACTGAAAATCATTAGGAAGGAGTTTGCAACTATGAAATTATTGGGCAGTTGGAACATTGGACTACTTAACGGTAGACATATACTTATTCAGTTATCTCATGATGCCAATTACACTTGCATTTTCTCTCGAAAAGCTATCAAGTTTGACAATCGTTTTATGAAAAAAAAAGCTATCAAGTTTGACAATCGTTTTATGAAAATTCTGAAGTGAACTGTCGGTTTTGATCCAAAAGCGGAGCACCCTATCATTCTTGTCTGGATAAAGTTTTCGAGGTTAAAATTACATCTGTTCAACATGGAAATCTTCTACTCTTTAGCATCTGCTTACGATAAGCCTCTCAAGGTGGATAGTCCTACGCTTGTTGTCACTAGACCATCCGTGACTTGTGTTAGTTGAGAGAAATATCACTCAACTAGCTCCGGATGAGATATAGATTGGTACTATGCACAACGGGTATTGGCGAAAGATTGAAATAGAACCACATCCTCCTTATTGCTCTCAATATAGTATGTTTAGCCACAGCTCTACTATTTGCTATCGTTTGCATCCTCATCTAAGGTCGAATATCACTAAAGAACAACCACCTACTATCCTTGTTGAGAAGATGCAACATGATCCTCTTCCCAACACCGCAGTTCCTGAAGAAGAACAACATACTACAGCTACAGATCCGGCTGTGCTCATACCACCCATTGTTATTGAAGACTCACTCACATGTCAAGACACACGAGAGTGCTCCTTTGATCCAATAACAGATCAGTCGGTACAATAGATAGTTGCTTCTAATGTCCATCAATCTGCACATCCCCAACACACTTTAGACCAAGATCAAGTGAGTCAATCTTCGAAAGAAGTATGACAGGTCTATTCCAGGAGGAAGAAGAAGAATGGAGGCCGACTCCAGATAGGGAACATATTGGATGATACATTGGTTACTACTGGCAATGACAATAATCTTACCAACTTATTAGCTTGCTTCTTTCCTGGAACCAAAGGCAGAGACAAAACCAAATTGGGTTGCTCTCTAGCCACCTGATACTATGTATTTCTGTATTTTTAGACATTTCTTTATGTTTGTAATGTACTTTTTAGTATTTTCTAGTTGTGGAACCCCTTGTGGTTTTGTTGTGAGTAGGGTATCATGTTTGGGCCCTCCATCACATTGTATCTATATCTTTCTTTCTAGTTAATATATTAGCTTTTTGGGCTTTCAAATATATATATATATATATATATATATATATATATATATATATATATATATACCAAAGGTAATTTTATTTCATCAAATCAAAAGGTACAAAATTGTGTGGTAGGTGAATCTCACCACAAAAACCCAAAAAAACTACATTAAACACTCAAAGGGTTCCAACACCAATATATATAATTTTATGAATAAACTCTTAGCTTAAAAGGCTTGGTTTAACTTCCCTGCAAACAAGGATTCTCTTTCCTCCTTACAATTTGAATTGGTTCAACCTCTTTCCTTCTGCTTGTCCTTCTGACATTGAATCATAAATAAGTACTTAATATCATTAATTAAATATGTTAATTCAAATTTCAAAATTATACCCTTACCTCACTATCACCAATCTTCCTCGTCTTGAAACTCAAATCCAATATTCATTTCTTCAATATTTTTTGCTTATAATCACTAACATTTCAAAGTATTACTCATAACATTAATCTAACTTAGTATTACTTATTCTAATAAAAAAAATAACATAAATCCCAACTTATTGGTTGCCCGCGTTAACTCTCGAGCGGAAGTTGTCATGTGAGCTTAAGCCACTCAACCTCTCCTCTTCTCGCAGAAGAGTCGCTCGGTCAACTGCCCTAGCTCGCGCACGCAAGCTCTCTCTTCTCCCTCTCCATCGATTCGGCTCGTCCCAGAGCACACACACAGAAGCTTTGGCTCCCTTTCCTCCTCTGGCTTCTTTTTCATTCGATCAAGAAAGAGATTTCCTCTCGCACTACAGTGATGTCAATGTCTCAGGTCGCGATTTGCGAATACATTGTGCACAAAGTGTCAACTTCCTCACTTGACGTCCAACCACGCCTACTACGACCAACAAGTTAGTTTTCTCTTCTCTTCATTGTCGTTGCTCTCTGTTGTCTCTATCATTCTCCCCATTTCTGCTCTCACTCATGTTACTTATGTCGTATCTAAAAAGATCTAAAAAAGATGCTTATTTGTTATATCCATTAAATTATAATAATTATTATTATTTCAGTTATACAGTGTGGGTCAAGCCACAAATTATAAGAAGAGCTTCAAATGAAAAAAAAAACTAGCTTTTCAAAAAATTTTGGAGTGCATAAAATAACTTATTGTACAATTGATGAATGAATTCAAAAAACAGATGAAAAATAATATTAGAGAAGCAATGGAGCTTATGCCAAAAATGATGCCTAAAGTGGAGTTAACATCTGCTTCATCAGAATCCATGGTTCGAAAAGTAAGAAAAGATGTAATCAACGTTGGCTGATGAAAATGATGAAACAAACTATCCAAAAAGCCAAGATTTTTCCCCTTCTAATCATATGCGGGATAGAAGAAAAGAAGATAAAAAGGGGAGGCAACCACTGGAGAATGCCTTCTTCAAAGAGATTACAAAGGCCAAAGTGCAAAATAAGTTTAAAATTCTATCTCTAAGCCATACAAAGTGAGATATGATCTGGTTCATCTTATTGCTTCTCTCGAATCAATCGCTTGTCTACCGAGAATAAATAATGCATTAAAATTTAGATTGTTTTTTATGGCTTTGAAGGAATCAACTCTTTGCTGGTACAATAATTTACCATCAAGAGTTAATACTCGCTTTAAGAAGTTTAAGCGAATCTTTGTTGCACAATTTGCTGGTACCCAAAAGCCTAAATAAAGCTCAAAAGGTTTACTATGAACTCATCAAGAATTAAGATCTTAGGAAAGATTTGTTATTTGTTGTTAGAGAAACAAGCTAGAAGTAGTGTTTAAAATTGCACAATTAGATGTGTGCCTCTGTGCAATCATAACAAAGTATGTGTTGAGGGGTATGCCTTATGGGATATTTGCTTCGCATACGCCTTAGCATAAGTGTATCGCCCAAAAATTTAAGAATCAGGAATGATTCGGCAAACTTTAAATGTACCCTAAATTTCACATGCTCATAATTCAATTGAATTATTTTTTAAAAATTCTATGTGTCAAAACAATCAATTCGATATAAAACACTATGTATTAATTATGCCTAAATTGAGATATAAAATTGAAAGTTATAAGTTTAATTAATTTAATAAATCTATTAATTATCTCCTAATCTCGCATTTACTATAGCTAGCCAACCCTCTTGCACCTTAAGTGCACATGCATCAACCTGATTTTGATCGAACCGTGGGAAAAAGGGAGGGTGAGATATAATGTCGCATTTCCTTATTTTCCCCTCTCTATGTTCGGTTTCGCCCAACTAAAGGTTATCCCACAAGCTCTGTGTGATACCGCACTGTAACAGATGAACGAGTAGTAGTCCTGGGAGTTGTGGACCACGATCTGAAGCTATAGGGAGAAATTGGTAGTATAGAACCCTCTTTAAGGTTATTCTAAACGTTCCTTTATTTTCTCTTTCTCCATTTTTGACGTTTGCAACAAGTTTGTGCAATTTTTTTTCTGATAGCCGTAGCAGACATCGAACTTGTGTCGAAGTGTCGAAGCGTCGAACTTGGGTTTGCGAGCTTCCGTAAAAGATTTTGGCACAAAATCAGTGAGGGAAATAAAGGATTAAGGGATTAGGAAGAAGTGGAAAGAAGAATAGGCAGAATCAAAAAAGTAAATTTATGCTGAGAAGTCTGTTTCAGATATATTTTGGCAAATGAGTTGAGTTTTGCATTAAATCATGATATTGCCCAAATTTCATGAATTCTTATGATGTCTGTGAATTCCAGAATAGTTACATGAAGCAACAAGCTCGAGACAAGCGAATGAGAACTTCTGTATGGTTGTTTCGTCAATTCAAATAAAATAATCTCACGTTAACTAAGCAAAAATAATTGTCTATAGGTTTTAATGTAATTCTACGTTTGACACTAATCCATTTAAAATTTTTTGCATATTGTGGATGGATACCTGCATTGAATGTATAAATACAAGTTGACTTCACTTAGGATACATGTGATGCTAAGCTATGGCTAGGATAATCTGAATCTCTCTAAATGGTGGAGGCCAAGGTGATAAGCTAACAAATAGGATGTTTTGAAACTCTCTTTGTACTAGTTGTCTTATGTCTATTACCAGCTCTTTTCTCTCGCGGTCCTCTGTCACAACTAGAACTGATCCTCCCAATATTTCTCTGTTGACAAGAACACTTGTAGTCTCAGACTCTGCATAAGGTAGAAGAACTATATGTTAACCATCTTTGGTGAATGGGTAGAAATTCCTGTACCCATCAAGTTGAGTCTTGCGATCATACTGCCACAATTTCCCCAGCAAAACGTGGCATGTATCTATGGGCATCACATCGCAATAAACCTAATCCTGCAGTTGGCTCCCAATAAAAAACTCCACGAGATACCTTTTGTAAATGACGATCTTATTCACATTCTTTAGTCATGCCAAAGAATATGATTAGGGATTTCTTTGAGTCATGATGCTCAACTTGTCCACCATTAGCGGTGACACTACATTCTTGTTGCTACGTCCATTGATAATAATGTTACATACATTTCCCTTCGCAGTGCACAAAGTGTAGAATATATTATGGTACATCCATTGTTGCTTTCTCGACGCATCAATCTAAAGGACTTGTCAAACCACAAGCATCTCACCCTCATACGGCTGAAGTTGGTAATCATTTTCTTCAGTTGCTTTACATTGTCAACTTACTCCACCGTCCTCTGCTCGGTGAATGACACAAGAAAATCTCTACGCGCGTAGGTACACTGACGTTCGCTGTCTGTACCATTAGAGGGTGAACTCTTCTGAACATGCACATACAAGCATTCATATATAAGTTATTCGATTCTTCCATAATCATGCATTTCCCTCTACAAAACATTTACCTCTATCTACCAATGAATAATGCAAACTTAATATATCTATAGGTTATGAAATCAACTAATATATGCACATTTACTAAAATTCTAGAAGTTAAATAATAATATAACATATATATATGCGATCATGTGATAAGCTTGTATTATGACCTCTACTAAAATCATGCAATGATTTGATATCTGTCTAAACTAAACTGTTATGCAACTATATTTAGCATGCACATCTATCCTATCTGACGATATGAAGAATTTATTGCTAAACTACGAAATACATGAAATCAAATATATACAATTTGAAATAGAAATAATTACTGAAATTTAAAAATACAATTACTCGCCTCAATTATTTGAAGATCTTTTTATTAGCTAATCCTCCACTTAACACTCGCTGGTCTTTTACCAGTTTAGTGCCACGAAATCAAGATTCTAAATATTTTCAAAATGCACATTAATTTATGTATTTATATTTCCTCTAAGTTAAAAGACATAAAGTAGAATTGTAAAATTTACCTCAACTCTTCTAGCAAAACTCAAAATTCTTCGATATCAAAACCCAATTACTCCTCCCAATTCAAATCACTAATTTTAACTCATGATAATTAATATCCACATAATGACAATTAAAATAATAATATAAGAAAATTAAAAGAGATATGAATCTTACCACTATCTTCACCGTCGTCAATCTTTCCGGCTCCAAACCAAATCAGATTCATTATTCTTTACTGTTAATATCTTAATGCACAACATATATTCAATTTATTAATTAAAATAATAAAATGTAATATATTAAATTTCATAATTTAAAATAAATAAAACCTAATTTTACCTTAATAAATCCCTTAGCCTCAGAAGCTCAAACGAGAGCCTTCCCGCACGAAGGCTCGGCTCCCTCTCTTAGCCCTTGCACAGGTGGTGTCGAAACTCCTTCTAAAAGTTGTTTCCTCTGGTTTCAATGTCCTAACTCTTCTTCTCTCTATCACAGGCAGCGTCAAGCCTTCTCCAGCAAACAACGCTCTTCTCATCACACACGCCGTGTTTTCTCTTTCAAACTTTTCTTCCTCTTCTTCTCCTTGGCTCGACTTTCCTCCTCTCAACAAAGATGCATCTCTTCAACTTACGGCTAGGGTAAAGGCTTCCTTCTCACATAACGATGACGAACCTAAACACAAGCCGCTCCTTCCTTCAGCAAGGGTTGGTCTTTTCACTCAGCTTCGTTTCTCATAAGTAAATCTTCTTCTTCTCCTTTTACTGCTACATCATTTCCTTCGTTGATTTTATCCCTCACTTTGATTTGACGCATTCAATTCGAAAAAATACATAATTTTTTAAGTAGTAACGAAAGGTTGTTTATGTTTGATTATTAAATTTAATAAATTATTTTTTTTAACTAGCTATTACATCTAAACAAAATAAAAATCTCAAAAGTGTGGCATTGCTTGGGATTGTCCTTCTAAGCCTTCCAGGCCATCGAAGCTCTCATGTAGTAAATGATATTAGCGCTCCGCCTTCCATAATAATACGATTGGCCTCCGGCATCCAAGGTTGGAGGAGATATTGGATAGAGAGAATAGCTTGGAGTTCTACGAATCCATTGTCCCAATGTTGTAGTTGGCGTCACATAGCAAAAAGTAGCTTCCTATTTTCATCTCTAAAAACTGTGTTCGTCCGGCACGGTGGTTGGGAAGAAGTGCACTCTCCACATTTACCTTAATCCAACTCGAAATAGGAGAGGGGTAGCACTATCTATTTAGCTGGACAGTGTCCTAGTGCTCCGAAATGCGAAAGCAATGTGTCCCGATTAGAGATTCGAGCACCGTCGCCGCCATAATAATAGGTGTAGCAAGGGATCATCCATATTTCAGTGAATTTTGGGATCTCCAACATTGGTGGACAACATGGTAGTACATGCGAGCTAGCAAAATCTGGGATCTAGAAGAAGTCGTGAGCTTCTCGATAACATCTACAATGGAGCTAAACACCCATTTTTGTAAAGTTTGCATCACCTCCTTAACAACAAGGCACTTAATAGAAAGATGGTCACGGTTTTCCTCATCCTCGCATCCCTAAAGGAACTTTCAAACCTCACCAAAACCCTGCCAACCAGCCAAGAATTCGTCGGTGTGGCATTGTAGAGGAGACACCACCAAAATAGTTTTTCCCCTAGGTGTAGCCTTAGCCGGCCGAACAACATAAATTTGTCCCTGGATCAAAAAATGCGCAGCACCCAAGTCAGTTTAAAGTTGTTCTGGTTTGTCATCATGCACTTCCTATAATGTTTCAACCAATAAAATCTGCTCAATCAGGCTGAGGCCAAGAAAGCCGTGGAGCATCTTCCATTCGTTGCCCATTCTCAACACCGCCACCATGAGATTCTCAACAGCAGCAGCGTAAACGAACGTGAGCCCCTTAGCTAAGGCCTTGTCATTAATCCATGCTTGATTCAAAATTGATGTCCTCCTTCCATTTGCAATTCATAGAGTAGTGGTGGTGGTAGGTGAGGGTTTGAATGGTTGCTCGGTGTGGAAAATACGGTTGGTAAGCAGAAAACAACAAGACGGTGGTTTCCTCAGGGTCATATAATAAGTAGACAGTCGGGGGACATGCGAGGGTTGTTCGGTTGATGGAAACAAGGAGTAAGGGTGGAAACGGCATTGGTTGTGATGTTGACTCGGTTGGAAGCAAGCAGGGGGCTCGTCAGCCGGTGGGCGACAGTCGATTTGGAGGGCTGTTAGCTGGGAGGATGGCGGCAAGGTCGGCGGCTGGCTGGAGGCGATAACAGCAGATTGGCGCCTCAAGGGAGGAATCGGAGAGCAGTTTGGGGATGAATAGACTACCATAGCATTTTCTCACCTTCAGATACAACCCTCCAAGCTGATGGCAGTCCTGACAGATATCTGAGCAAAAACTGCCCTCACACAATAAACAGGACACGCATAAACATAAGGTAAAGAGGACTGGGCCCCACTTCTAATAGGAGGGAACTCTGTGCTTGGAAAGACCAGTTGATCCTTCCTTTGCCTGAACCGAACTGGTCTTATGTAGCCAATTGTGACTATTTGTCGCGTCTGACAAACGATGACCTGCGACATAGTGAATAGAAAAACCAAAGTGCTATTATCAATGGAGAACTTGGATTTAATTTCAGAAAATACTCAAAAAAAAGTAGAACACCAAGTTCCACCATTAGGAATAAAAATGACTGACATGGTTAGACAAAAAAATTTCTTTCTCCCGTAAGACATCACTAGATCAGCCATGAATATTGACCCGAAGCTTTAAATTGTTTCCAGAAACTAGAATCAGTAAAAGATAGCTGGATTGATAATGACTAATGATCGCTTATATTGAACTAAGACATCAGCTAATGTTACAGAATTGATCAATAAACAAGTGTATTGTCATAGATATTTAGGTAAAAAAGTAACCTCCTGCTCAAGTTGCTTGCTTTCGAAGAACCAAGCCTGAGCTGTGAGTAGGTCAATATGTTGCTTGGCAAACACCTGCATCAAAGAAACTATTTTAAAACAAAACAGTACACCAAATGTAAGTAGAATGCCCTAGAAACCTCATTATAATCATCTCAATCATTTGACATACAATAAGATTTTTGGAAATATTGCAATATGATGGAAGCTTTATAGTAGTTCAAATTACAAAGAATGGTGGAACTTCAACGAATCGTTGGATGGGCCTTCTTAATTAGTTTTGTAAGGCCAAACTAATCAGAAATAATTTATTGCAGGAAGTAGAAAATAAATGTTTACGTTGCCCTATAAACAAGAAATTGAAGTGGATTTTTCAATATTTTTTGACAAATAAGTTTTCTGATTTTGAGAATTCCCTTAAGGATTTTAAAAGCTCTTTTGAAAATCTAAAATACTCAAAAATCAATTTCATCGGATTTGCTGCAAGCTATTATGAACAAAAATCTATTCTAGAACAGTTACACAAGTTGGCTAGGATTGTTTGATTGTGTTCTTTGAACATATGCGTTTTATACTTTTACTTGTTTTTAGATATCATTTTAGAATCAGAAGTCAGTTGACTATGCCTAATTTTGTAAATTGATTTTGATTCTGAATTAATGATTTGTATCGGGCTCGTTTAATATGAGGCAAGTCAAAGACTACACATCTAAATGCAATTGTAACTAGCCATTAAACACTATTACACATTCTAGTTTTGTTTACAAAATATTTTAGGATAGGCTAGTTAAGTTTTTTCTAGATTTTGATGATATTGAAAGTCACAAACCCTTGAGACACGTCCAATGATTATGCTCATTTGACTATACTATTCTTGACTTAGCCATGCAATTTTGGCTAAATCTATTCTAGGTATTTTCATGTTCCTTTAGCCAAATCACTATTAACATAGTCATGCTCTATCAGCAACGTCTCCTTCAGAGCTAATCATGCTCTTTTAGATAGAATATCCCTCGATTTAACCATACTCTTTTGCTTAAGAATATTCCTAGCCTTTTCTAGGTTTTTTTTCTCAACTTAGCCAACCCATCCAGTTAAGTATTGTCCCGATCTAGTTGTCTTTTTTGGCCAAGTCATTCTATTGTTTAGTTAGATCCTTTGCCTAAAGAGCAATGATATCGATATAAACATGCAACCAATCTTTTTTTATAGGAAAATTTACATATACAACAAATAATTTTTATGCATTTACATATCTCACATCTAAACGTTCATATTCGCATACATAAGCTTAAATGCTTTAAACTTACGTATGACAAAGTTTATTTATTTTTAAAATATGTGATATTAAGGGTTTGAGTGATGTGTGTGTGTAAATATTGAAGTTTAGTTGTGAGATATGTAAATGCATTAGCATTGTGTGCTATGTATGTAAAGGCCCCTTTTTATATCTACGTGGACTATCTCTCCTTAGAGGCATGTACCCTTATACTATAAATATTTAAAGCACTTTTTAAATGCTCAAAATCCCCCATCTTTCAAATGTTTGAACCATATATAAATTTCCAAGTCCTTGGGTTTGATAGACGATAGTTTCAACAATATCTCTCTTACATTATTACATTTCTATTTGCATGTAATTATAGACCCACGCAGCAAAAGCGTGGTGTGCCCATACAGGTCACATGATAGAAACACTGCCTTTTTTCATTAGCCGGATTGTCTCCCTGTGGACCGCATACAGTGCAGGCCCTCTAGAACGCCTTCTGCAATCATCTCCCAACAAACAACATTATTTCCCTTCGGCTCGAGTGAACTTTCTTTTTCTAGTGCAAATAATCCCATGTGCAGAGATTTCCGCATTTCTGAGAGGTCGATTTTCACTTTCTAATTCAAATCGCGCATGTGCAGGCTTCCGCATCTCTGCAGCCTGCAGAAAGGTGGATTTTCTCTTTCGCAAATTCCATACGCACAGGTTTCCAGTGTGTTCTACTAGAGCCGCATTTTGTAGGTCCTTACTCAACCACTGTCATCTTCTCTTCCTTACGAATATCAATTGCGCTCTGATATCTTCTTGCCATCCCAGCCGATTCTTCCCAAGCAAGAATGCAGAGCAGCCACACCTTCTCTTCTACGGTGCAATCAACCAGAAATTATTTCCAACCCTAAACGTGCATGGGGCTTATGACAAAGTACAACATGTTGATCTCTAGCTCTACACTGGACGTCAATTTGGAATCAGAGATCAGGAATTCTAAAAAAACAGTCCCGAAAATCTCACTTTTATCACAAACCATAAACTCAAAGAAGTATGCCTCCCTTGACCCAGTTTCCAATTTGTAGGGTTTCCATATAGTTTCCATTTACTAAAAAACAACTAGAGGCATTGAGGGAACTTCTTTTGAGCATAACTAAGCAGCTTACCGACTTGATGATACACCAAGGTATCATGTCCTCCTATCTCCCTAACAATGGAAGATTTAAATTTTGGATGATAGATTCAGTTGCCTCTAATCACATGACTAGAGATATACATGCTCTCAACTACCAAGTGTTCACTAATTGCAAATTTGTTAGACTTGTGATTGATCTCACTCCAAGATAGTTGACTCTCATTTGTGTTATATGTTCCACATTTAGATTGCAACTTACTTTAATTTAGCAAACTTACTCGTGACTTAAACTATAATACTATATTAAATTCTAAAACTTGTGAATTTCAAGTGGTGGATTCGAGGAAGGTGATTGACAATATTAAATTGCATCAAGGTATATACCTGCTCAAGGAAAACTATTCTCTTAAAACAGAAGTGTCTTCTTCACTGTCCTCTTCCCATATTTTCGAGATTGTTGTGTCTGAGTTTGTTCAAATTCATGTTTTGTTATAATATTGTCGTTGGGATCATACCAATTTTCATTATGTTGCAAACTTATATCTCCATCTTTTTATTAATAAAAAGCTAGAATTTTATCAGTGTCAAACCAACCAATTGACTAACAATACTTTTGGCGTCTACCCTTTGTCTCAATATAAACCCTCACAGCCTTTCTCTATCATCTACAATGAATATTTGGGGACAATCAAATTTGAAAACCATCAATGGAGGAAGATGGTTTCTCCTTTATTGATGAATACACTAAAACTAGTTTGATATTTCTTATAAATAAAAAATCTGAAACTGCTCAAAATTTTAGTTTTTCTATAACATAATTTTCACTCAATTCCAAAACAAAATTCAGATTCTCAAAATTGATAACACAAAGAAATACATCAACTCTATCCTTGGACCCTACTTCGCAAAGAAAAATATCATCCATACGGGTTCGTGTTGAAACTGCACAATAAATATGATAGCTGAGAGGAAGAATAGACACCTCCTTGAGGTATCTAAGTTTATAATGCTTTCGCACAATATCCCAAAAAATTTTGGGGAGATCCCACACCTGTCAAAGAAATACCTACTTGTCAGAGCGTTCTCATCTAATCTTCACCTTAAAAAATATGGATGTTGCTTCTGTTCACATTCACCAACCAACCGCACAAAGCTTGACTCACATTCAATCAAATGTATCTACCTTGACTATGATTCCAACAAAAACGGGTAAAGTATTCTCCTCCCATTACTAGAAAATATTACAACTCCATGAATACTACTTTCTTTGAAAACCAATCCTACTGTCCCAAATCTGATATTTAGAAGGAGAGTCATCACAACATATTCCACTTCCCTACACTACTTTGGATACACACACTGATCTAGAGTCATCATAACATATTCTACTTCCCTCGAACCATCATGTCTCCCAAGTTTCATTAGTTGAGAACATCCAACCTGAGATTGATAATGAGAAGCTTTGTGTGTATATTAAGAGAATGAAATTCACTGAGCAGGATAAAGGCAATGAAATCACGGGATTGTTCACAACCAAACCTAAATTCACACATCTCATAAGTTCCAAGAGGTTAGAATCTAGTGGACTAGGGGAAAGTCACAAAAATTATCCTATCCAAGATTATGTTACACATGGGAAGTTAACATCAACTTATAAATTTTTTATATCTATTGTTAATAGTGTGCATATACCCAAGTCCGTTCATAAAATACTTCAAAGTCTAGAATGAAAAAAGGGAGTTGAAAAGGAGATCCAAGCTCTTGACCTAAATGATCATGGATCTTGGCAAAACCTTGCTCCAAATAAAAGAATTGTTGGGTGCAAATGGATCTACAATGACAAGTACAAAATAACCGAGAGCGCCAAGAGGTCCAAGGTTAGATTGGTGGAAAAAAATTCACTCAGTCTTATGTGATGATGGACTATTAAGAGATCTTCGATTTAGTGGCTAAGTTAAACACTATAAGAGTTCTTTCATTGTTAGTGAACAGAGAGTGAGAATTACATCAACTTGATATCATGAATGCATTTTTTAATGGAAACCATAAGGAAGAAGTGTATATGAAAATCCCACCAAGACTGAAAAATTACTCAAAGAGCATCTGGTTTGTAAAGTCTCTTTATGATCCCAAATAATCTCCAAGGGCATTGTTTGATTGTCAAGAAGATGAAATCTAATAGTTATATCCAAGCCAAGAAATCATACACTGCTCATAAAGCATTTCTACGGAGGTAAAAAGGGCTATAGTCATTATCTATGTAGATGATGTGATCCTGACAGATGATGACGAAAAAGATATAGAGAAGTTTAAGTAGGCTATTGTCACTGAGTTTGAAATTAAAAATCTAGAGGCGATGAGATACTTTATGAGCAGGAAAGTGGCCAAGTCCAAGATAGGTATTATGATATCCCAAAAAAAGTACATCCAAAACACAAGAATGCTAGGGTGCAAACTTACAGGGACTTCTATGGATTTCAATAAACAATTACAATTAAGGGAAGAAAAGACACCAGTGGAAAAGAATAGAAACCAGAGACATGCGGTAAGCTCATCTATCTATCACAAACTAGATTGATATTGTTTATTATCTCGGCATTATGAGTCAATATATGAATAGTTGGAATGAAGAATATTTGAAGATGATTTATATAATATTGTGGTTTCTTAAGAAGACCTCTTGTAGAGGGTTACTACTAAAAAAATCGGACAACAGGGAGAGAGGTTTACATTGAAGCTAGTTGGCCAGGAGTACTTACGAATAAAATATCCACTTTCTGGATATTTTTCCAATGTCCTGGGAAATCTTATCACTTAGCGAAGCAAGAAGCAAATAGTGGTCTCCAGAAAAAGTGCAAAATCTGAGTATCAGGCACTAGCTTTAGAAATTTGTGAAGGAATATTGATCCAAAGGTTACTAAATGAGTTGGGATACTCTACTCCCAATCCAATAAAGAAGTTCTATGATAGTCAAGCCGCAATTAGTATTCCAATTGCTCATTATGATAGGACCAAACACATCAAAATTGATAGACATCTTATCTCATAAAAGGTTAATGGAGGCATTATTTACATTCCAACTCAACTTCAAGTCATAGATATCTTCACTAAACCTTTAACTCCTGCCAATTTCACCAATTTGAATACCAAGCTTGGTCTTTACAATATATATGACTAGCTTGATGGAAAATATAGAATTATGAGTTTCCTATTTTAGTTTTTAGTTTGACTCCCTCCTTATTATGTTATTTTTCTTTCCACCTTGGGTAATGTTTTCTTTAGAAAGTTTTAATTTTTGTAAATAAACTTGCCCTAGCCAATCCTTATTATATAAGGAGAAGAGTGTAATTTGATTATCAAAAAATAAGAGAATACAATTTTCTCCATGTATAAAGTTGATTTGAAGGGGACTAATTCGCTCTTAGTTGTGTTATTCACATGTAAGGTACATATATATATATAAGGAAAAAAATCTCTCCCAAATTACAAATTTATCAAATATATCAAACCTAAACTAGGAAAAGAAATAATTCTAAAATAAAAATAAAATAAGATAGAAAAAATAGGAATAAACGAATCAAGCGTTTTCTAGGTTGTCCAAATCAAATCCTCCACAAGATCTCAGATTTCGGCACTCCCCTTCAAACTGGGTTGTAGATATTGTAGAGACAAAACTTGTTATTGAACTCTGAGAAGGTGCTTAATAGGAGAGTTTTGGTGAATATATCAGCAACTTATTGGTGTGTAAGGATGTAGCTAAGTGTGTAATTCCCCCATTAATATTTTCATAGGTGAAGTGTGTCAACGTCAATACACTTAGTGTAGTTATGATGCACAACATTCTTGGCAATACTGATAGTTGTTTCATTTTTTACAAAACATCTATGTAGTTCTATTAGAGGTACATTCAAATTCCTCGAACAATTTTTAAATCGAGATCCCCTCACAGATTCTTAAGATGAGTGTCCTATATTTTGAATCTACACTACTTCTAAAAACAACAACTTGCTTCTTACTTCTCTATTTCACTAGATTTTCTATACGTAAGAGCAGTAACATGTGGTGTACCATCTGCTAGACAGTTCCCCAACCAACTAGCATCAGTATAGACTTCCACTTCTTTGTTCTTGGTTTCTCAAAGATTAATCAATAACCAGCAGCCTTCTTGAGAATTCTCAAAATTTTATACACCATCTACAAATGCTCTATATATAAGTTATTCATGTGTTGGCTCATAGTATTGGCAAATAATGTAATTTTTGGCCTCGTATGTGACAGGCAGATGACCTTTCCTACTAATCTTTGATAGCATCCCTTATCCACAGAGATGATTTCTTCTCCCTTCTGACTTGTGATTGTGATCCATAAGAATATCGACAGGCTTACGTCCAACATCCATGTTTTTGTTAGTAGATCTAGGATTGTGATATACAATGCCTTTCTTAGACTTTGTTACCTCCTAACCCACAAAAAATCTCATGGTTCCTTGATCCTTAATTTCAGACTCTGTGATAAAAACTTCTTTGATTTTGAGGATCTCTCCTTCAACATCACTGGTAAAAATCATATCATTTACATATATTATCAGTGCAACAATCTTATCTTCCTAAGTATGTTTTACAAACAGAGTATACTTAACTTGAGTATACTTAACTTGACCTTGAGAATACTCATCAGATCTCATAGTGTTAGCAAATCTTTTAAACCACACTCTTGGTGATTGCTTAAGCCTATGGAGAGACTTCTAAAGTTTATATATTAGATGTTTGTCATTCTCAAGTCCTGGAGTATCTCTATATATACTTCTGAATCTCATTCAAGAAGGAATTTCTTATATCAAGTTAATTCACTCTCATTCCTTGTAAATTGCTGGTAAGAGAAGAGCTCTAATAGTATTAAGTTTGGCAACCATTGTGAAAGTCTCCTAATAATCAATTCTTTAAGCTTAAGTAAAATTTTTTACAACAACTATAGCTTTGAATATCTCAATATCGCCATCAGCTTTGAATGGGATTGCATTAATAAGAATATTTCAAAGCTTTGTATTTGATTATGAATGGGACTGCATTAAGAAGTATAGCTTTTTATATCCTAAGAAGTTGGTTAGCTGCAAATAGGTGTTGAGATATTCTTATTCTGAGGGAGTTTAGAAGGAATCCACGAACCATTAAGCTTTAGTGCTCCAATCCCTTCTTTAACTGCTTTTCTCCATTTTGTTTACTATTCGTGTTAGAAACAAAAACTTTGTACGATGACGATAGCTTCCCAAAAGCTATATACTCCTAAATTAGTTATCTAATGCAGCTTTCCTTGTAACCGGAATCGGAAGAGAACAAAGATAATCATGAGTACTAGCGACTCTTTACCCAAAATTTCAGGTGAATGCGGACTTGGGTTTTGGTTTGAACAGTTCTTCCTTTGCAATTTGACTTCCACCTACTAAAGAATTTTCTTCCTCGTATACACACAAAGTTTTTAGTTATGAACTTAAGACTGGGTTGATTGTGTTGGTTTGGCATCCTTAACCAGAATAGAAGGGCAAGATGGAGTAGGTGGTGAGTTCGTGCAGGTGTCATCAAGTGCATCTGAAAATTGATATTCATTTGTACTCTCCCCCTAAACAACAAATTTGAGGTAATATGATTGATATTTAAAAAAATGTGACATCCATGGAATTGCATTATTTTTTGGTAATAGAAGAAAGTATTTATACTCCTTTTTGTCGATGACATACCCAAGAAAAATAAAAAAGTAGATCCAAGGTCAAGTTTCGTGCGATTTTGGGAATGGTCGTGAACAAAAGATGCGCACCCAAAAATTTTAAGTGGTAAATTAGATAAAAAAAACTCTTAGGTGAGGATAGGTAACTGCATGAAGAGGTGTTTTAAGTTAAGTAGCCAGCTATATATTCAATTGATAAAAAATGTTGCAGTAGGAATTGTTTCCAAAAAAAAATATATTTTTTAGAACTTGATGAGACATCATAATTGTGTAAGATACATCAAACAGATGCATGTTCTTTCTCTCAACTATCCCATTTTATTGTGGGATATCAATATATTAACTCACATGAATAATTCAATTTTTGAAAGATAGGACCTAAAAATGGAATTGAAATATTCTTTTGCATTATCAATTTTTAGGATTTGAATTTTGTATTGAAATTGAGTTTGAATTATGTTACGGAAGGTTTAGAAGATTTGGGTTGTTTTAAATTTCTCCTTCATTTAGGAACACTAAAGCAGTTTTAGTATGAACAATAAATGAGACAAACCACCTAGCCCCACTTAGGATTTTCACCTTTAAAGGTCTCCAAATATCATTGTGGATAATGGAAAAAGAGTGTAAGGGTTTATACGAGGTCATGAGATAACTATTTCTAATGTGTTTTGATATTTTACAAATCATACACTGATAAGCACTATGATTTTTATAGATAAGGAAAAGAGGATACAACTTTGTAACATAATTGAAATTAAGATGACCAATGTGACATAACATAACATAACCTATTTTTCGATAGATATAAACTCAAAACCTCATAAATTAAAGACAAAAATGGACGTGAGATAATTTGTGCATGTAGAGAATTTTTTTTTTATTAGGTATAAGCCTTAATGTATTTCAACACTGTCAATGACTTTCACCAGGTCCACCACCTAAAATTCACAAGAATATGCAAGAAATTTTGTTATGCATTTCATATCATGAGTAAATTTATTGATTGGTATCAAATTGCAGTCCATCTGTGGAGCATATTAAACAGAAATAAAAAAGAGAAATATCCTGAAGGAGCTTCACATCTTTTCCAGCAATTTTTTAGTGTGATTCATCTGCGAATTTGACCGATCTAGATGTGGAAGCCTCTTGATAGTTGACTAGAGTATTGAACTTCTAAATCTATGATTGAAGCTCTAAAGCTCTTATTATTGGCAAGTGGGAGAAAGATATATCACTCTGGTGTGTCACGTGTTGATGGGCTATTTGGAATTATCTCTAAGGAATTTTTTCAGTACTTCAAGTTATCATTGGTAAATGGTTCAGAAGTAATCCTCGGAGTAAACTTTGATGCTTTCCTCCCATTCTTAGTGATAAAACTTATGTGTATTTGGGGCTACTGCTAGTTGCAGGAAGGAAGCTGACCGCTGTTGCAGATGGAGGTGAGGAATATTTGCTTTCCAAGAAAATTGAAGACTGGTTGTGAAGGGCGTGCAGACT
>NEWO01000222.1:346844-358653 GCA_003013225.1 Phalaenopsis aphrodite
TGAAAAGCCCAAGTGCTGATAATATTGAAATAGAATAGATATATAAAGGTTGTATGAGAGGGCAATAGAGGCATCATACTCATACGATACCAAGTACAGTAATACCCTAACAAAAAGATACAGATAGACTCAAAAAAAAAATTAAAACATGCAGAAAATAATTAGCTAGGGACGAATCAGTTTAATCATGTCTCTTTCTCTAGTTTTAGGAGCAGAGTCAGATAACAAACTTTGAAGAGTCGTGTCATTGTCAGGAGCAACCAAAGTATCATCCATTAAGTTTCCAAGTTGGAGTGTGCCCTCAGTCTTCTTCTACCGCCAAGAAGTGTAAACATGTCATTCTTCATCTGAAGAGTGGCTCATGTGATCATCGGTTTAATTAGATATTAGACCGTAGTAGAAGGAAAGGCAGTCGTTTTCACAACGATAAGTTCTAGTGTATGTGAAGTGTGAATTGTCACATCTGTACCTGATGCCTCCTGAATATGAGTTGCAAGGCTATCTTGATTTTCGGTCCAAACATTATCTTTTGTAGTATGGTCAGGAGAAGGGATCCCAAGGGCAGACATCAACTCATGTCTTGTGGTGATTCCCTCCTTAAGTTGGTTGTCATCAGGTTTGTTGGGGAATGCACTAAAAGCATGTTCCTGCTTTTGATTATTGGTTCTCAACTGTGGGTGCAAGCTGAAACATTTCTCCCGCAAGTGTTCAAATATCTTGCAGTGCTTGCAGTAGTAAAGTTTTTGTTTCATAATGAGTTTTTGTCAATAACCATTGTGAGCAGAGTCAAGCCAACTTCTTCTACATCTCGTAGTGTAATATCTCTTTCAATCAAAATCCTAGTAGTAGAGGACCTTGAGAAATGAATTAGGTAAGTCTACCTGCAAAGGTTTTCCAAGGATAATTTCAATTGCATATAAGATATATAGGTCAAAGAATTGAAGCTTGAGTTCAGGTAATGAGAACCAGATAGACGCAAATGAGGGTTCTTGACTGAGATCAAAATTTGGGGTACATTTGAACAATTTCATATGTTTATCCTCAATTGTGATGAACTTCTTTAAGAAAATCCTTGTGTAATCTTCATTTATGTTCAGTTGTATTATAACATGTCTTCCGTCAAAAAGACCAACCTGTCAATTCCCAACGAGTTTGAAATTTTCAAAAACCTTCCTGATAATCTCAATCTTAAGGCAACCTAATTGGAACTTTCCAACTAGTTTAAATTTATATTTTCCTGCACGAGTTGAAATTTCAGCGTCATAGAAGAATATTGATGGTTTGCCCACCTTTTTCTCTAATTTTTTGATGAGATTGCAATCTTCATGCCCTGCAACAGAATCACGGTACATATACGGGAATATCGAACTATCTGCGAGATGGAAAGAGTTTTGTTTTTGAACCACTGTAGCATATGAGAGTTTGGCAGAGTTATCACTGGCGAGGGCGGCAGCATATGAAAGCCCTGAGGCCATTAGCGTGCATCACTGCCGCTTAAGAACAGAACGTGAGCAGTCGAGCATGTCGAGCATAAACTTTGGCAGAGCAGTCGAGTGCCTTTGACGTAGCAGACAAGCAGCTCGAAACAGACGATGAAACCTGCAGGGCGAAACGCCACAAACGCGAGCCGTAGAGAAAGCAATCTCCTCCGTAGACGACGCAGCAGAAGAGCAGGCTCGAACCAGACGACGCGAGCTCCTCCGCCAGCCAGAACCGATGATGATGACAAAAAGGATCAAAACGAGCGAAAAAACAGACATCTGTTTCGAGCTAGGGTTTGCCATGAGCAAAAACCCTAGCAGAGCGAAAACGAAGACCAATCTGATCTGATATAGGGAAATTTCGGTGGGGACACCCACCTATGGAAGTTATCGGAAAAAGTTTTGATGACCTCAAATTGGCAGGAAAGTGGAAAGTGGGGCTCATGGATGAGAGACATGTATTCATTCAGTTAACCGTGCCTAAGGACTACTTCGGATTTTCTCCAAAAAAAATATTTTAACATCGTTAGTAAACCAAAGAAGCTACTCAAGTAGTCTCCTGATTTTGACCCCAATCATGAACCTCCTACTATACCGGTATAGTTTATTCTACCTGGTCTCAAGCTGCACTTTTATTATTATCAGGTTTTTTACTCTATTAACGTCATATTTGGGGACCCTATAAAGCTAGATCTACGCACTTTCAACCTTATCAGACTTTTGTGGCTAGAATACATGTGGAAAAAGATATTACTTTGTCTAATGTTATTGAAGTCTGGTTGGGCACAACGCATGATGGATATTGGCAACAAATTGTCATGGAGCATAAACCTCCTTATTGTTCTCATTGTAAGGTGTTCGGGCATACCCTTGATAAATGTCATAATCTTCATCCAAATTTGAAATCTAAAAATCAAGTGAATAGGGATGTATTTAAGGATATATTTGTTATATCTTGAGAGAAAACTACCACATGACAGGATTTGGTGTCTGATTCTATTGCCCTTATGGACCCACCCCCTAAAAATATTGTTTCTGCGATCAATGAGAAGCTAGATAGCCCTGCTGAGCAACCTATACTTTCAAAACCTATTGAAAATAATAATGGACCCCTACCTACACGGACTGATAATCAGGAGAACCTTGCAGCTCCCCACCTTTAGGAAGTATTCAGGGTAGAGGTGACAACTCTTACCTCACATACACTTGTTGGCACAACTGTTGGCAATCTTTCTACTGCAGCACTACCACCTCATCCGAATGAGCAACAATCTTCGGATGAAGAATGACAGGTCTACACTTCCAGGAGTAAGAAGAAGAACGGTGATCTACTTGAGCTAAGGAATCTAATGGATGATACTTTGGTTACTTCGGGCAATGGTACACAACTCACCAATCTGTTAGCTGGCTTATTTCTGAGAACTAGAGGCAAAGGCAAAACTAAAGTGGGTCGACCTAGTTGATCTTTTATGTACCATCAACTTTTGGGTTTTTAATTTTCTTCTTTTTCTTTTTTTTGTATGTTGTACCGTATGGGTTAGGTGTCTATTTGGGTCCACTCATATAATTTATCTGTACCTCTTTCTCCTTAATATAATTTCCCTTAGGGTTTTAAATGTATGTATATATATATATATATATATATATATATATATATTGAAAGCCCAAAAAAGGCTAATATATTAAAATAGAAAAAAATATACAAATACAATGTGTGAGAGGGTCCAAGCATGGCACCCTCTCCACACAAAATATCACAAAATATTTCAAAACTAGAAAAACAGAAAATACATTAGATATTAAAACAAAAAGTCCAACAGTGCCAAAATACATAGTATCAGGTGGCTAGAGAGCGACTCAATTTTGTCTTGCATTTGCCTCTAGTTTTAGGAAAGAAGCAAGCTAATAAGTTGGTAAGATGATTGTCATTATCAGTATAACCAATGTATCATCTAATATGTTCCCGAGTTGGAGTCGGTCTCCATTCTTCTTCCTCCTAGAATAGACCTGTCATTCCTCATCCGAAGAATCAGTCTGATGAGGTGGTAGAGCTGAAGCAAAAGGAATACCAACCGTAGTACCCACAATAGTTTCTAGTATATGTGAAGAATGAGTTGCATCTACACCGGATACTTCCTGAAGAAGTGGAGCTACTAGGCTCTCCTGAGTATCAGTCTGAACAATATCATTTGTAGGTGATAGTCCATCAGTATTGTTTTCTATGGGGTTTGAAGGTGTCAGCATCACATCACTCGCAAAAATAGTAACGGCAGGGGCAATAGAATCAGACACCAAAATCTGTCTTTTGGTAGTTTTCTCTCCAAGTGGTACAGATATATCCTTAGAACTATCCTTATTCAATTGATCTTTAGATTTCAAATTAGGGTAAAGCTTATGACATTTATCAATAGTATGTTCAAACATCTTACAATAAGAACAATAAGAATGTTTATGCTCCATGACGATTTTTTTGTCAATATTCATTATGCATTGTGTCCAACCAGACTTCAGTAACATCAAGCAAAGTAATATCTCTTTCCATTTATACTAAAATAAATTTTATCTGAATTAGGGATTTAATAAGTTAGGTTCAAAAGGTCAAGTATTTAGGATCGTGAATTTTGTAAGGAGCAAGAAAGAGAAAAGTAGAGGTAATTTATATTTTCTATTTATACTCTTGTTTGAATATCATTAAGTAGATAAAACCTTATGGTTAAAACTGATAAAAAAATGTTTGATTCAAGTATATATTTAAAGTGAGAGTTCTTAATTAAAGTATGCCATTTCATTTGATATAAGTGGTTATCCAGAGAAGTAAAGTGAATGGTAGATATTTCAGAGGTCTCTTGAAAGAAAGATTAGCATTCATTTTCTTTTATGCATTAAAATAATATTTTAATAAATGGATAATAACTTCTAAAAATGGTTCAAACTAAGTTTTTAAGTCATACCTTTATATTGAAAATCCAAAATAGTATAAGGAATGGGAGGAAAATAACTTAAATACGAAGGTACATTCAAAAGGATTTTAATTTATATGAAATGAAAGGTAAATGTTTAAGTCATACAAGATTACCCTAGATGATACTGACAGGGAATGCAATGTACCTGAGCACATTAAAGAAAATGAAAAAGGTGTACATTCGTGTACAATTTGAATGTATCTTTGGGTACAATTTTGAGAGTGTCTTCAAACATATGTTTTAGGGTGCCTTTGGGCACATTTTTTTAGGATAGTTTCAGGTATGACGATAATCTTGTGATGACTTTTAAAAATGTTATAAATGATTAATACATAAAGTAGAATGAGAAGAGGAAAAGGTTAACCTATTAATGAAATGGCTGCATTTTTTTCGGTCAATCATGCATAGTCTGACATAAAAATTTAATGCATATTAGATTAATTATTACTTACAAAGTTATATTTACGGTTGCAATTAATATTTTCTTTCAGGAGAAGGAAGTTTTAGTTTGATATATCTGAAAGGAGATATTTTGTTTAACAGAGGAGGACCATCATTGTTAGATACATTTGTTATGATGATAGTTTTTCTTTATTGTTTCTTTCAAATAGTGTTATATTATTTAGTACTGGCTTGAGATATTGTCTTTGGATATTATTGTTTCTAGATGCTTTAAATTTTATTACACTTTGTGGATTAGTGACATTTTTATATATATTGAAAGTTTTCAAAATATGGATAGTTAGATGTTAATATCGTCTGGCCGCAATTCTCGCCTCAGTTAATTCTAAGAACTGAGTTGGGTCATGACAAAGTGGTATTAGAGCGATTAGGGTTGATCATGATCTAAAAGAGTCATTAAGACGATTAAATTAATTTATAAGTGTTATTAATGAAAGATTAAATTATATTTAATTATAATTTTCTTACGTTATTTCAAAAATATGGAAAATCGAGTGGAAGAAACTAGAGTGCTATTATAGAAGTTGATGAACCCCTGCGGATTATGTTGAATACTGATGCATTTACTAGGATGATGACTGCAATAACGCATTTGATTAAGAACTCTCAAACTCAGACCAATTCCAGTGGAAAAGGTCATATGGATAAGTACCTAAAATTATTTCAGGATATGAGATTACTTGTTTTTTCTAGAGGTATGGTAGATGCTGAAAACTGTTTGTTGGGAGTGGAGAATATCCTAGATGAATTGTCTTGTCCTCTAGAGAGGATAGTTATATTGGCTACTTTTGCATTAGAGGGCAAAGCAGATAGATGGTGGTGTAGACAGTTGCAAGAGAAATTTGATGCCAGGGTCAGTCACATGATTCAGTGAGGTGAGTTCGTGAGCACCTCTAGAGACTGATTCATTTTCCACCTGAAGACAGATGCAAGACAAGTCATTAGGTTAATACAGGGTAATTGTGTGATTATGCAATATGAAGTTGAATTCACCATGCTCTCAAGATATGCATCTCAGTTGATCCCTAATGCAGAGAAGTGCCACTGATTTTTGTCTGGGCTCAAGGATGTGATTAGACGGGTCATTGATTCCTCTTGAAATCGATGATTAGTTTATTCTGGTGAAAAGAGCTGGGAGGATTGAGCTGGATCTGGAGGCTACTCAGAGGGGGATGGATGTTCAAAAAAAAAGAAATTCAGAGGGATTCAGGTTTCCTCAAGGATCTCAAAGGCAGTCTTCCAAACATGTAGTACAAGTGCTAAAAAGGCTAGATCAAGCAGCGTTGGCACTCAGTTTGAAGTGAAGAAGTGTGACAAATATGGAAGGTTTCACAAGGGTGAGTTTATCCGGATCGAATAACTGCTTTGGTGTCATCATGCAAGACATATGGCGAAGAATTGCCCTAAATTGGGTCAGAGGGCTACAACAAATTTCAGGAGCAGTGTTGCACCACCTCAAAGGAGTAATGGTAGATTGAGGGCAGTTAAATCTTCAGGAATAGTGTCGAATGCAGGTCAAACTCAACAGAATATTCAGCCCAAAGTATATGCATTATCGCAGCAAGAAGCTAAGGACTCCCTGACGCCATCACAAGTCTGTTTTACTCTTAATAATTTCAAATCAGAGCATTTTAAGCATCACAGGATTCATGTCATCTCATACATACAACAAGAACTTATATATATCAATAAGCTAATTCTAAACATTTAATGCGGTGATTTTGATGATAGGTATCATATATTTTCAGAGTAGATCGATAAGATTATTATTTGATTCGGGAGCATCACATTCTTTTAAAGCTGATAAACTAGGTAAAGTGATGCGATTAATTATCATTTTGATGTCTGTGATACAGTCAGTTAGAATTTCAAATAACACTTTTCTAAAAGATCAATCATGTGAGCTGGAGCTTATGATTGGTGGAAAGAGTTTAATGCCCAACTTATTGTGTTGCCCTTAGTGGAATTCAATGTAATTTTAGGTAAGGATTGAATGTCTGAAAACTCTGTCACTATTGATAGCAATAAGAAAAATATTAAAATAAATGTACTAGAGGAAGCCGAAGTTAACTAGTCTGGTGACAGAGGAAACTTGCAAATTATTGAATCATGGAAGTCAAGATTTTCTTGCTGAGATAGCAGATACTTCTAATGACATGAAGTCTTTGGGTGATATCCCTGTGGTAAGAGAATATCCATAGGTGTTTCTGAAATAATTTACCAGGGCTACCACAAGTATGGGAGATTGATTTCAATATTGAAATCTTACCAAGTTTTGAACTTGGATACAAGGCACCCCTACAAAATGCCAGTTAAGGAGTTGCATGAGCTGAAGAACAACCTGCAAGAGTTACTCAATAAGGGATTCATCATGCCTAACACCTCACCTTATGGAGCTCCAGTATTATTTGTGAAGAAGGATGAGAGCTTCAGGATGTGTACTAATTACAAGAAGTTGAACAAGCTCACAATTAAAAATAAATATCCACTATCGAGGATTGATGACTTGTTTGATTAGTTGAAAGGGACTTCTATATTTTCAAAAATTGATTTGAGGTCAGACTATCACCAATTGATGATTAAAGAAGAAGACATAACAAAGACTACTTTTAGGACCAAATATGAGCACTATGAATTCGTGGTGATGTCGTTTGGACTTACAAATATTCCAGTTGTTTTCATGGATCTAATGAATAAGGTCTTCAAACAGTTTCTAGAAATTTTTGTGATCATCTTTATAGATGATATTCTGGTATATTCAAGAAATGAAATCAGTCACGCAGATCATTTACATGTTGTGTTACAAATTTTGAAGGAGAATGCACTTTATACCAAATTTTCTAAATGTGAATTTTAGCTTAAAAGTGTGGTTTTTTCTGGGCATATTATTAGTGGAGACGACATATTTGTGGATTAGAATAAAGTTAAGGCAATTGCAAACTGTCCAAGACTTACTGTTGTCAGCGAGGTCTGGAGTTTTTTAGGTTTGATTGGTTATTACAGGAAATTTGTTGAAGGGTTTTCAAGGATTGCTATGCCACTATCAAGACTGACTTAGAAGGCAGTAAAGTATGACTGGTCAAATCGTGGTGAGGAGGCTTTTCAGAAGCTAAAAACTTGTTTAATGACTGCTCCAGTATTAGCCATTCCTTCGGGTTCTGATGGGTTTCCGATTTTCATCGATGCATCTTTTAGAGGTTTGGGTTGTGTACTTATACAACAAGGTAGGGTCCTTGCATATGTATCACAAAAATTGGAGAATCATGAAAGAAACTATCTTACACATGAATTAGAGCTTGTTACAGCTATTTTTGCACTAAAGATATGGAGATATTATCTGTATGGGGTTAGATGTGAGGTATTTACTGGCCAACAGAGTTTGAAATATATCTTCACTCAAAAAAAGTTGAATTTGAGGCAGAGGAGATGGTTGAAATTCATTTAAGATTATGATTTAGATATTCAGTATCATCTTGGGAAGGCAAATGTGGTGGCAGATGTAATGAGTAGAAAAAATTCAAGTAGCTTGAAATATTTATTTACTCAGCAAAAGTAGTTAATTAAAGATCTGGAGAAGTTGAAGCTGACTATAGTTGATTATGATGATGATATTATGGCTCAAATATATCAGATTTCAGTGCAGTCAACTTTAAATGACAGAATTTGAGATTCCTTATCCAGATATATTAGTATTCAGAAAGTTCTAAAGCAGATTAAAACAGACAGTTTAGAGTAATATGAGCTGGATCAGCAGGATTTATTGAAGTATAAAGACGGGATTTATATTACAGATGTTGATGACCTGATGAAGGAAATTCTAGAGGAAGCACATTTCATCTGGGGCATGATTCACCCGGGGAGCGAAAAAATGTATCAGAATCTCAAAAAAGCATTTTGGTGACCATTATTAAAAAGAAGTGGGGCAGAATTTGTGGCCAAGTGTCCTTCATGAGTGAAGGCTGAATATCAGCGTTCTGGAGGTCAGTTGCAACCTTTACCAATTTCAGAGTGAAAATGGGAAGAGATTGTGATGGATTTTGTAATTGGCTTGCCTAGATCACGTCAGGGACATGATGTCATTTGGGCAATTATCGATAGACTGACTAAATCTGCCCATTTCCTACCTATTGGGAGATTGCAATAACTAAAATTTTAATAAAAGAATAAATGAATAATAATATTAATAAATAATAATACCAATGAAAAAATAAATAAAAATATGTGTCAGTTAGGAAGGTCTCACACCTTGCAGGAATCTTAATTCATGCTCATTCCACACTTCCTCTCATTTGAAACAGAAGAGCAAACGAGAGGTAGAGCTGAAAGATCAAGAAAGGAGGTTGTGCCCTGGCCGAGTAAGGAAGAAGTCCAAGGAGAAAGGAGAAGAAGAAACCATAGGAGAACGGGAGCAAGTTCGGTGTAGGTAAGAAGGAGAAGGAGAATGACAAGAAAAAGGAAGTGGAGTCGAGGGCTTACATGGATCGCGTCGCAATTGAAGACGTGTCGCCTTCGCGACAGAAGCCGAAGAGCACAAGGAAACGATGAACCTTGCATGCGACTATTAGGGTTGTTGATGTCAATTAGGAAAGACAGAAAACAAACAGCTACATTAGGAATTTTCTTATTTAAATTTTTTTCAATACCTTTATTATGATTTATTTCTCTTTTAGCTAAATATTTAGATTAGGAATATGTATTATTAAGTTACCTAAAATATATTATGCTCTTTATTTTGTACCTTAAATAGATTGTAAGATTATTATTTAATGGAATGAAAGCAAAGGGAAAATGCATCGAGCCTATTCAAGATTTAGCATATTTTTCTCAAAACTTTAACATGATATTAGAGCCAAATTTTTGTCGGTGTTGGAGGACCGTCAAGGCTTCCTTCTCGTCGGCCTTCTCACGAGAAGGGAGGAACTATTTTTTTGTCTAGCATAAGAACGGAAAGCAGCACTTCATGTCAGAATTCTCCACGCTTCCCGCATGTACACAGCGGAGGACGAGCAATGATGGCTCGACTCCTCAAATTGCTACGCATCCTCCGTCTCTCTGGCCGCAAATTCTCCTTCTCCTGGAACCCTAATCCCGACCATAACCTCCAACCTACCACGTCCTCCTACCGTTTCGTCCCGGTCTGCTTCGTCCCAGTCGCTACGGCTGCTTGATTCGCTTCGTCTCGGGCTGCTTCGTTCGCTTCGTCTCGGGCTGCTTCGTTTGCTTCGACTGCATCATCCCCCTTCGATCTTCGACGATGTCATCCTCGCCAGTCTTGGGTCACGGTTTCCGAACCAATCCCCTCTCCCTAATCCGACTCCTTTTGACAGTCACATCGATCAAATTACTGTTCAAAGACTCTCTCCCTTGGTTTTTTTTATTCAAGCTGAAGGCGTTAAGTAGAGCCCAAATATTATTGTCATACTCGTTCGTTTTACGTGGTGAACTCGACGGATGCTTCCTACGTCTGCAGCATTTTCGACTCCTTCCACCTCCGTTCACCTTCGATTTTTTCGCCTTGCTTCGTCCACTTCGGTTTCATCCAAACGCAAGCAATGGCTTCGCTAGCCTTCGTTGCTTCTGTCTGGTTCCGTCTCCCGCATCTGGTTCCATCTGTGACTGCTTCGTCCGTCAGCTCGTCCGGAATCTCTTGTCATATGTTCGACGTCTAATTATTTCTTCGCCTAAGTCGTCTTTGTTCTACTTCGTCTTCCTGTTCGACTCGGCTAGTCTGGACAGAGCTTTTCCTTCGTTCTAACTCCACCCGCAGCGGCTCCCGCTTCTTCATCAACTTCATCTGCACGCCAACAAAACATTCCTTTTTTTCTACACGCCTGATCTTGGCTTCAACACTGTTGGCGTGAAGATCAGAGAATAAATTGTCTTCGTCATCGCAGGAAGAATCAATAGCATTTGGATCATATAATAGAACGTGGATTCTACTTGTGGGCTATGGTCAGTAGCATTTGGATTAGGACGCGAATCCTATTGTAGGCTATGATTAATAGCATTTGGATCGTGTAACTGGATCCTACTTGTGGGCTACGATCGGTAGCATTTGGATTAGGATGTGGATCTTAATAGTAGGCTATGCTCGATAGCATTTGGATCGTGTAATTGGATCCTATTTGTGGGCTATGATCAATAGCATTTGGATCGTGTAACCGGAAGCCGATCCTTCTTGTGGCTATGATTCGAATTTCTAGACTGCAATGATAAAGAATTTCTTATTTTTCTTTGCTCAAATCATGTTATGGTTTAGGAGTTCTCTCTGAGGCTTCGAAATTTTCGGCTTTGACACTCACTGCTTGAGGATTGTTGGTCCCGGCAGAGATATCAGTTTCTTATAGGCAAATTGATGTTTTTTTATCAGTCAGCATCAATTTGAGGGGGGATGTCAATGACAGAAATTGCCTTGCGAAGGAGAAGCAAAGGAGAAGACCTACTTGTCGTGTTCGCGTCCAGAAGAAGGCGCGACGTGTAGGAGAGAATCGAAGCTTGCCTGCTCTTATGGTGTTGAGATGGGATCAAAGAAAGAAGAGCTTGCACGGTCAAACAGACCGAAAGTAGGAAAAAGGGGAAAGCTTTCAGCTTGTGTATGGTCAAGAAAGCCGAGAGTTAATAAAGTATTACGACCGAAAGTAGGAAAAAGGGGAAAGCTTTGAGCTTGTATATGGTCAAGAAAGCTGAGAGTTTATAAAATATTATTGAGATTTTGAATAAATTAAGTTATTTATATTGTTTTATGAACACACATTTATGTGTTATAATGTGTGGATGTGTTTAATAATATTACTAGCAAGTTTTATTGAAATCAGGACTAATACTAAGTGATTTCAATTTCGAATGAGAAGTAGGAGAAGCGTGCGAGAGGGAAAGAATTGATACGAGCAACTTATATGGTAA
>NEWO01000222.1:359252-381405 GCA_003013225.1 Phalaenopsis aphrodite
AATTAGTATACAGGATAGTAGGAAAATAACTTACATATGAAGGTACAGTCAAAACGATTTTAATTGATATGAAAGGTACTGGTAGGGTGTGCAATGTCATACTAGATTACCCCCAGATGGTACTGGCAGGGGACGCAATGTACCCGTATATGTTAAAGAAAATGATAAAAGTGTACCTTCAGGTATAATTTCAATATACATTCTGGTAAAATTTTGAAGGTGCCTTCGGACACATTTTTTAAGGTGTCTTTAAGCATATTTTTTAAGATACCTTCAGGTATGACGGTAATCCTGTGATGACTTTCAAAAAGTTTTAAAATGGTAAATATTTAAAGTGAAACGAGAAGGAAAAAAGTTAAAGTATCAATAAAATGAACTTCATTTTTTTTGGTCATTCATGCATAACATAACATATAAATTTAATACATAATAGATTAAAATTAATCACAAAGTTATACTTACAGTTGTAATTAATGTTTTCTTTCAAAGAAAAAAAATTTTAGGTTGATATGTTTGATAGGAGAGACATTTTACCAGAAGAGGATCACTACATCCAGGTATATTCGTTATGATGATAGTTTCTCTTTACCGTTTCTTTCAAATATTGTTATGTTGTTTAGTATTGGCTTGAGATGTTGTCTTTGGATGTTAATGTTCTGGATGCTTTAAATTTATGGCACTTTGTGGAGTATTGGCACTTTTATATGTATTGGAAGTTTTCAAAATGTGTATAGTTACATGTTAATACCAACTGACTACAGTTCTTGCCTTAGTTAATTCTAAGCATTGGCCCGAGTCGTGACAAAGACCGACTTATAGCCGTATGGAAGAAAAAAAACTTTCAGAAATTTATAGCTTAAGAGATGGACATGTGATTTTAGTGTCCATCAACTATGTTATATTGCAATTTAACTAACAGAAATGGAGTTGCTTAGTTTAAGGGCAAGGAGACAACAGAGTTCCGAATATCATGATAGCTCGATAGGAATTCAACAAAATGGCAACACTACCAATAAAATAGTCTACCCAGGCAAAAAAAAGACACTAAGATTTGAGGATAACTTAAATAAGAAAATAAATTAAATAGCAAGATGACTAATAACTGGAAGGATATGTTACAGTGATAACATTAAAGGGTAAGGTGATAGATTAAATTTTTTGTGCAGGATACATGCTATTAGGCAGGGAGTTGAAATCCAAGTGAGGGATTGAGAGGCAGAAAAGAAGAGAATACAACAAATATCATGGATACAAGTCCTTTAGAAGGATCATGGTAAACATTAAATATCACCAAATACTGCTCGTGATATAGAAATGGAGAGTGGAAAATTAAACTTGAAGCCAGAACAAACAATTTTATCAATGACAAACATACCGACTTCTTAAATCATAGTTGTCGAAAAGATGGATGCCTTATTTGGTTATTGTTCTCTTTTAGAACTTTGAGCGAAATTTGTAATCATAACGTACTGCAGCAGTAAATTGTATTTGAGATTACAACAGATCAATTAAGAAATAAAATGGAATGTACAGAGAAGCACGTCATCTAATTTCAATTTGCTTCATTGCAATCGCTGGATTCTAAAGAAACAAAAAATAATAATAACAATAATATGAAGTCAAGCTTCTTTCGAGTATGAATTGATATGCATGGAATAATAAAGTTTCTATCGGAAGGATTCCTTAACTAATAAATACATTCATCATCGTTAACTTCATACATAGTAAATTTCACAATTAATTGAAATTGGTTGTAAGCATGCATGTTCTCCATTAATTCAGAATGAATGCTAAATGAGGTTTTAACTCCATTTTGAGCAAATATTTTTGCGCCACCTTACCATGTTAAATTAGGTCTATCAATTTTCTAGTCTTACTCCATACAAATTAAACAATTAACCCGTCCTATTAGTGCAATTTCTATTCCCTTGTGTCCATTCCCTCTATTTTACACTAACCTGTCTTCAATAAGTGCCAGTCCATTGCCTTCAAAAAGAATCATTTCTCAATCTATCTTTGATAGTTTTATAGCACGTTCATCTAAACATACTCAAAGTCATAACAAATCACATGTTTCCATTTCATTTGGTTATTTATTACCGTAAGAACTAATCAAATACTTCTCACATTTTTGCATTAATGATACCAATTTTAACAAATCACCATCATGGTGTAGGAAAACCATACCTCAAAAGCCTTAAGATCATCAAAGGCATCAACAGTTATATCCGTTAGTACAGGAAACAAAGCCCTCCGTAACCACTTTTGCATTTCTTGCTTGATGGACTCTGGTGTGAGGGCAGCAACGAGAAGTTGAAATCAGTTTAGTAGTGCAAATATTAAATTGATCAAAACAGAAAACCAATATATCATAGAAATAACAATTATTCTTGTTGCCAAATAAATGATTAGCACACTCCAACTTCGGTGTAACGAAACTCGAATATAGTGGAAATAGTTTTTTAATCCTAAATTTGCCCTCAGAAACTCGTGACTCTATCACCAAAAATTTATGAGTAAAAATTCCGATTCAGATGTTTGGCAAGATTAACTATAAGACTTCGTGACTAGTAAATTTCAACTGTTCAAACTTCTCTCACCATTACGAGCCTCATTAGCAACCATAGTTGTCCTCATATAACAACCCCAATTTTGAGAAACAACTAAAATTTTAGCAATTTTAAAGGATACCACAAATTTAGCATCCCCAAAATCCAATCAAATCAATTTTATAAAATTATGAACGCCAAATCGAACAATTTAATATAGAGCACCATGTATGCATTTTTAATGTATGAGAATATATAAAATTATGAAGTTATAAGTTTAACTATCCATGATTAATCTTGATTCTCTTCCTTAACACGAAATTATTGTAGTAGCCTACCCTTCTTCGCACTTAGCCGCGCATGCATTGGTTGGAAGGGATCAAACAACTAGGATTTATCGGGATCATGGTAAATTGTCTCTGTCGCGACCCGACCCAACACTTAGAATTAACTAAGGCGGGAACTACAATCGAACGGTATTAACATTTCATTTTATTTTCCACAAAATATTTCAAAGAACTTCTAATATATAAAAAAGTTACTTTCCACAAAGTGCAATAAAATTAAACATCCAGAAACGTCAACATAATATTAAAACCACATCTCAAACTAGTGATGAACAATAATGAAGGAAACAGTAAACAGAATCTACAAACATATCACAACTAGTATCTATCAGTTGCAGCCCTTCTCCTGTAAACCAATTATCTCCCACCAAACATATCAACTTAAATTTTTTCTTCTCCTAAAAGAAGACATTAATTGCAACTGTAAGTAAAACTTTATAAGTAATTATAATCTAATATGCATTAAATTCTCATGTTATTCTATACATGAATGACCAAAAGAAAATGCAGTTCATTTCATTAAAATTTTAAATTTATCACTTCTCGTTTCACTTTAAGTATTTATCAATTTAGCCTCTTTAATAGTCATCACAGGATTACCGAAATACGCGAATTTATCCTGAAAAATGTGTCTGAATACATGCTCAAATTGCACATGAAGGTAACCTCAAATTGCACCTAAAAGCGTCTTTACAATTTCTTTTAATGTACACGAGTACATCGCATCCCCTGTCAATATCATCTTAGGTAATCCTGCATAACTTAAACATTTATCTTTCATTTCATATGAATTTAAAATCATTTAGTGTACATTCATCAGTCTGTTGTTTCTTTCTCAACCCTTATATTATTTCAGACTTTCACAATAAAATTCATGAATGAAGTGTTGGGTGGGGTTTAAATCATTTATTGTAATTATCATTTAATTAAACATTTTAATGTATAAAAGAAGATAACCACTCACCTTAGCCTGAAGTGACATCTGAAAAAACTTATAACATCACAATACTTCCTCTAGAACTTTGACCTCTCTATCATCTTTTAATTCAGTTGTTTGAAAATTAAAATTACTAAAATTAGTTCATGAAAATTGTTGATATGCAATTAACGCCACCTTTAATGAAACCAAATTTACATATTTAATGCAAAAAATTTATAGATATTTACCTTTTCCTCTCGAATGATTTGCTTCATCTCTTCCTCAATTCCCAAGAATCTATCAGCCTTTAATTCATGGTTAAAAGTTCTTCAATAAAAAGGCACTGTTTTAATTTGAATTTTTATCAATATTGTATAAATAACACACACACAAACTCATTAAGTAGCTTAATAAAACGTATCATACCTTAAAGTGTTTTAGTTGTCTGCAACTCTTCCTTCACTCGCACAAGAAAAACTTATCACCCTTTAATTCATGGTTAAAAGTTATTCAATAAAAAGGCATTGTTTTAATTTGAATTTTTATCAATATTGTATAAATAAAACACACACAAACTCATTAATTAGCTTAATAAAACGTATCATACCTTAAAGTTTTTTAGTTGTGCGCAACTCTTCCTTCACTCGCACAAGAAAAACTTGTCACCCTTCTCTTCTTAAATTTGCAACTTACTAACTTTAATCCTAATACAGTTAAACATTTTGTTAACATTAATTAAATAATAACACTCTCATACACACACACACACACACACACACACACACACACACATATATATATATATATATATATGTATATATATATATATATATGTATATATATATATATATATGTATATATATATGTAATCAATGTAATTAACTAAAACCACTTTATAAAGCTCACATTTAAAATCTCTTGGTCAGTCACTTTTCTGCTTCCTCTCCAGCCTTCGGTCTTTGCTCGAAAGCACGAGCTCGAGCTCCCTCCTTCCTTCTTCGGTCTCAACTCAACTCAATAGAGCAGTGCATGGCTATGACTCCCTTTCCTCTTCTTTTTTCTGCACGCAAGCACCACAAATCGCATCTCTTCCTTTAACACAATTTTTGCTTCCCCTACTAAGTTTTATAATTTTTGCAAAGGACCAAATAATATGGGTGTCTCTTTAGGGTAAATTCAACTTTCCAGGTAGGGCTGTCAAAACGGCTCGTTGTTTGTGAACAGCTCGTGTTCGGCTCGCTAAAAAGCTCGTATTTGGCTTGTTCGCTAAGTTAACGAGCCAAATATGAACAACATGAAGGAAGATTTGTTCGTTCGTGTTCGGCTTGTTTCGGCTCGATATATATATATATATATATATATATATTTGATGAGTAGTATTTTTATAAAAACTTAATTGACTATAAGGCTATAAAGATTTATAATGACTTATCAGTATTTATTAAGAAAATAGAATAAAAATTATTAATTTAGATTCGAATGATGTTTTAATATAGACAATAATTTTAAAATTTTGCCCCAATCATTAACATCTTATGACTACCTGATCAGGGTTGTCAAAATGACTCTTTGTTCGCGAACAGCTCGTGTTCGGCTCGCTAAGCAAACGAGTCGAGCACGAACACCCTTTTTGAGCTCGAAATATAAAAGAGCCGACCACGAGCTGAGTCTGGGCTCGCTCGTGTTTGGCTCGTTTACACCCCTATATCCAGGCACATTAGCAAGGTTTGTTTTGTGAATAACGTTTGTTTGAGTAATTTTTGACAACAATCACATTAAAATCACTTTGAGTCATGCTACTTCGTGTCTGAACCTCGTCATTTTCAACGTGCTTGCTTTTTTCAGTTATAGAAGGTCTCTTCCTAAGTAATTTTGATGCTTGCAAATGGATTTCATTAGATAGCATCAATAGTGATTAAAGCAGTTGAGTTTGATACGGTTGCACCGCTCTAGTAGTTTCTCACCGTCATAATTTTTAAACTGACTTTGTTCATATTTCAACTCACATCACATAGGAGCATAATGTGTGGTTCAATAAGCATGGAAGCCATTTTCATTTTCAAACATAAGACGTCCTAACACAAATTAAGCAACCAAACCATTTCCCCATAGACCATTATCTGAAAAGCTTTACAACTTTGCAATACTTTTAAAACATGGCCAATACAAATATTCTTATATAACTTTCTATTATGTGGCAAAACTTAAGATCTATTTGGGACAACTTTATCTGCTTATAAGAGATAATATAAAACTTTTGTTGGGATAGTAGATTTTTGGATTTTATTGGATGTGTTTCATTTTCTTACTGTTAAAAGGTTGGATATTAACATTCTTATAGCTACCAAGTTTTAGTGGATATAGTTAAAAAAAAAGGGGCATATACAAACATAGCATACAAATATAATGCATTTACATATATGAAACCTAATCTTTCATATTTACACACACAACACTCAAATCTTTAATATCACGTCAGAAATAGCATTATAATCGCTTTCTAAAAGTGAAATACACCTTTTTAATGAATAGATTTAAGCACCAAATAGTTGTGAGTATAAATATTGAAGTTTCGTTGTGAGATATGTAAATACATAAGAATTGTGTGCAAGGTATAATTTCCTTATAAAAAAAATTGCTTCTCAAAACAAACAATTTCTCAAAAACAAGCAAGTTGGAACAAAACAGAATTGTGAGAACTTTCAGAAGTACAAAGCTGTGAAGAAACTACACCAAACAAACCATTAATAGCACACAACTATTCTCTTCATGCTTGAAACCTTTATATCCCTTTTTCAGCATGACAAATCTACTAGTAAGAGGTGCACTTGAGTTCTTTTGACCCTACATTGCTAAACGAGCCAAAAGGTCATATAATATAGTCGGGACATCCTTGGCTTCTAGACCTAGTCCAGTAATCTTGTAACAATAAGATGGTACAGATGTTGAACAGTTAGTTTCATTAAAATTGCTAAGTTGTACAACAATAAATTGTTATTTTTTTGAATGTTTAAACATGGCATGTTTCCCTGTAAAATATTAGTTAGGACATGTAATAATGTGCATCTGTGGTCTTTTGGTTACTAGAGTAACTTTAACAATAAATAATGTGTGATAACATTAGAAATCCTTTTTTTAGTATTATATTTTTATTCCCTTGCGCAGATAAAGACTTATTGGGAGAACTTAAATGTCGAACAACTCGTGGTGCTTTCTAAAAGTGCCCCAGGATGAAGACAATCAGCAATAAGAGAAGAAACAGTAATTAGGTACAGCAAAATATAAAAAAAAATTTAAGAAAAAAAATTGCGGAGCAAAATGGTTTTGAACTGCATAAACTTACCTTGATCATATGCAGCACCATATTGACCTCTACTTAGTGAAGACAACATTTGCAAGAAATAATGATTGCAATATGAACCTAGAACGATGTAAAAAAAATCAAAAGCAGTAGAGAAGAAAAGGAAAAGGAATATGTAAAGACAAGTTAAAATTTCAGAAAAATTACTTTGCTGGTGAAACCAACAATATTAACAAGGAACATAAAACATAATAATAAAGAACATTAAAAAAAAAACAGTCCGAAAGGAAATAAAACGCTCAAGAAAACTAGGGCACCCAGCACCAAGACTAGAGTGATGTTGAAACAGCCTGACCAACCTAGTGTCCAAGCCTATGCTTTTAAAGAAAAAACAGCAGAGGAGGAAACAAAGAGATAAGTCATACAAAGAGTAAATCCAAATACTCATTTAGCAGCATAGTCTAACAACTAATGGGAATGGGGGAAAAAAAAACGCAAGTGAAGTTTCTCTTCTTGAATCTAGGGAAGTGATTTATGGTAGAACCCTTCAATTATAGTTATCATAATCATCAGACACATTTTAGGTTTGACCACAAATCCCCTTCAATATTCACTCTTGTTGAGTGCTACATAAATGTTAATTTGACAAAGGCTTTTGCACATCTTATAGCTTTGCTACTTTCAGTTCAAGCCATTTTTCTTGATATTTCTAATCCTTGTACCTTAAATCAATCAAGACCTCTGGTGCATCTCCTACCCTCCATTATAACAGCCAAATTTATTTCTACTGACTTATCTTAAATATTTGCAATAATTTTCTGCCCCTCTACTTTTCATGATATATTCACTCTTTTTTCTTGTTGTTTTCTTTTTTTTTTCTTTTTCTTTTGATCTACTGCTAACCACTCCAAACTCTCTTCTAAAAAACACATTTCAAGAAATCAATAAACAGAAAACAATAGAAAACCAACACAATTTGGTAAACTAGACCTGCTAAATAAGTTGCATAACATCAAGATCTTTCACAACTTGAACAGCGTGAGTAACAAATTTTGCAACTAAAAGGCCATTTGGGATCAATTTGATTTATTTGATTTTTTTATTTATTTTGTTTATGTTTTGCTTTGAAATAAAATATGTTTGTTAGTTGTGATATTTTTTCTAAATACTGAAAGCATTTAAATGTTATTTGAGTGATTTTAAAATTAAGTTGATTTGTTTTCAAAAGCAAAAAATAATAATGCATAAAAAAGGCTCCGAGAAAATTTGATCTTAACAACAAAAATAAAAGACAAAAATGATCCCAAACAAGCCTTAAGTTGTTGGAACATTTTGCAGATATGGAAGTACTAATAAATAACTCAAGGTGTCTATTAAAGCAGTAGATTCTTTCAATGAATTATGGTGAAGATTACACCAAAATTTCAGTGGAAGGCTTCAATAAATTACCTATGCCAAAAGTGCAAATTCTTGGGGACATAGATCCTCCATTTTCTACATGAGATTTTACAGTATGACAGATCATACGTTCATTCTCCACTGCTCCATCCGTTATGAGAAAAACATATGGGACTGCGTTCTTTGTACTAGATAACAAACCTTGAGACTGAATACAGAAAAAAGAAAGTTATGAAGAGTGTGAAATGATAAAATAGGCTGCACTTAGAAGATTTCAAAGAAATAAAATAAAATGTGTTTAAAGGCTACAACCTGAATGGAATTTTCAGCAAACATCCTCAACGCCTTGACGCAGCAGTAAAATTAGTGATATAACTGGCAATGATTAACTCCTTATCACCCAGATAAAGATTCAGTAAACACTAATAAAACATCTACCTCGTTCAGGGGTTGCATAATATCAGTCCCACCATATGCGACAAAATTTTTGCTTATCCATCGTGTAGTGTTTCCTAACAGGTCTGAATTTACGGGCTGCAGAGATGAGGAGAAAGGGGACATCTCATCGTTGAAAGCTATTATGTTGAAATAATCGGTTGGAGCAAGCTCTGGAAGAATTGAAAGTAAAGCACTCTTAACACTCTCAACAGGCTTTCCTTGCATGCTTTCACTTATATCAACAAGAAATATAACTTCCTTTCTGAAAACCTAATACAGAAATAAAATAAGACAAAAAAAAGGCCATTTGCAGAATACAGAAGATGGGTAAAACTTTGGGACATAAATGCCCATGAGAAGATGAATAACTTAAGTAAGACACAATTAGCTAAATAAAAATGGTCGTAATGAAGAAGCTCATATTTTGTCCATCTAATAATAATAATTGTCATATTGAAGCTTATCTAGCCTGATAAGTTAAGTGATCCAAATCTTGGGATTTCTTAGCTGAATGAATGAATAAGAAAACCAACAAGATGATCCTCGATTGAGAAAGAACCTTGATCTCTCAGACTTGTCATAATTTTTAAAATTAAGCGAGAAAATTTTGAGATCATGAACTTCAGCATGTCGAGTTAAAGAAACGTAAATTCGTTTATAGTTCAAGTATAGGACTCAAACAAGCCGTGAAGGTTGAACTTAACAAGCCTAAATATAATTAAGTCGTTGACTGCTCTCTTCACTCACAAAGTCATAAAAATGGCAATAGTGAAGAAGCCCTTGTCTTGTCCATGTAATTACAGTAATTGTCCTATTGAACCTTATCCAACATGACAAGTTAAGTGATACAAATCTTGAGGTTCTCTAAGTTGATTTAATAATTAAAGTAAACCAAATAGATGATCCTCGATTAAGAAAAATCATCATCTCTCCGACATGTCACAATTATGAAAGTTAAGTGAGAGAATTTTGAGCTCATGATCTTCAACATGTCAAGTTGAAGAAGTGCAAGTTTAATTGCAGGTTAAGTCTAAGGCACAAGCCGGTCCCATCACAACAAGCCAAATATGGTTGAGCTGCTGACAACTCCCTTCACTCGGCAAATTATAAAAACGGGCTTAGTGAAGAAGACGCTTATATTGTCCATCTAATGATAATAGATATTCTACTGAAGCTTATATAACCGGATTAGTTATCAAAGTATTGAGATTCTCTCTACTAATTGAATGAGTAAGGCAAAATCAAATAAATAATCATAGCTTATGCCTCACAAGTGAAGGGGTTATCAAACCTATGTCAACACAATACGACTATGGTCATTCCTCACTCTTGAGTAAGTTAAAAGAATAACTGAATGAAAGATATCATCAATCCTCATTGGAAGAGGAGTCATCAAATGTTAGCTGGAAGGAGTCCATTTTAATTGTTCCTCACTCTTCGTTAAAAGTTGTTATGCAAGCCCCATAAAAAGTCCATCAAGTACTTCAAAAAGAGCATAAGTCTGAGAAAAATTTAGAAGATTATTTTCAAAACTCTTTTATAATTTAAAAATATGTTTCTAACCGATTATAAAATTCATCATAAAATGGGGCTTTTTGTTTGTTTTTTTGGGTTGACATTATGCTCGTTGACAAAATCCTCAAATATGTTCTATCAAACAAGAGGACCCTCTTTTTGAGACTAATAACAAATTTATGGTTGAGATCCTCAACAACAAGGTTTGATATTATGCTTAACATTGATATCTCATTCATTTGGGTTGACATCATGCTTCAATGCCGAAATCCCCACCCACTTGCCCATCAGGCACATATAGTCAATATTTTGAAACACCGAGGTCATGTCTTTTAGCATACCTTCCTAAATGGCGCGCATAGAACTTTAGATGCAGAAATGAGAGAAATATAGATTTTTTCTGTCACATTTGAACAATGCAACGGGATATAAGCTAAACAGATTTACTCGCCGCATTGAAACAACGTGAGCGAGTACATATATTTTCCTATGTAAACCTTATTTGAGGCTGGATGTCCACATATATATCAAATTCAGCATTGTACAAATTGACATATTCATGAGTAACATTGCAATACTATATGGCAAGTATCACGCAATTTAAATTAAGAACTAGCACAAGCAACACCGCATATAAAAGGTTAAGATGTAGTAAAGTCAGTTGAGTCAAAAGTAGTTTCGTTAATCATTAAAGGTGCATTGATACATGGCATGGCCTGAAAATTTGTATCCAACTTCATCAAAACATAAGAGAGGATATGGAAAGTTGTACCTTCCCCTTTAGATTACTCCCAGGATAAAGGTAAAGGCAGAACTTATTTCTTTGATCAATATCATTCATGGAAGGAGAGTTCAGAAGTATACTTCCATATATATAACTTGTGAAAACCTGCGCAGTTTAAAATTTCTAATAAATATAATGTTCAGCCTAATAACTAGATATTCATTAAAAAATAATAATAACAAAACATTTCAATTAATAATTTCAGTAAATGCGCCGGTCATCAGGTAAATGAATTTTTCATGAAATATTGATGCAATATTCAAAGTCTACCGTCAATGGAAACACAAAACATTTGCATTACATAGATACTTTTGAACTTTGAAAAGAAATCAATTAATTCAGTCAGAAGTAGTATTTGCATGCCTATAATGAACATAATTAATAGAACCTACATGTTATTCCTAACATAAAATGTTTTGGTTTTTCTGGCCTTATTTCTATGGTATGTATTCGTACCGCTTCTGTTTCAGTGGACCTTCTACCCTTCAAGGGTCTGTAGTCTATCAACGGAAATACAAATATTTGCATTACATCAATCATTTTGATATTTGAATTCTGAAACGTACTCAACTAATTAAGTATTTGTTTTCACATGCCTAAAACGATCATTATTTCTTCTATTACAAAATTTTACCTGGGCTGGTTCTCTGACACTAACACCACAAAAAGAAATTGGGCTTACAAAGATGTTGTGGTGTTTCTATTCCTAACCCTATGGCTTCTATTTCAAAGGGGCTTCAATTTACAATGAATAGAACCCTACGACTGCTGTGCGGTGGCTCCTATTCTATTTGGATGTGGTACTTGCCTTCTATCGTTCTGCTAAGATGTTCATCCAAAATACATTATCACAATGCATATTCCACAAGACTTATGAATAAATGTATTCTAATACATGTAAAGAACAGACAATAGAATAAATACAAATTTCTTTTGAAGGAGTAAATGTTTATTTTTCTAGTCTGGGATTCTAACCCTTGATCAAACTTGAGACTAAGCTTTCTAGGAGAGGTGATCCCTGTCTACCGTAAATATGGAACCAAAAAAAAATAAAGAAAGAAAGAAAAAGAAATGTTCAAACTCTGCTTACTCCCGCCCAGGGCCCAATAACTGTCCCACGTCCTTCTCTCCAGTACACGTATACACACGAAACAAAAACTGCAATCCTTTCCTTCGTCTTCCCTGTTCGAACAAATAAGAAGCCCTCGCTTCCATGCCTCGCGCCCGACCTCAAAGCCGAAGTCCCTCGCCATCGATTTCTTGCTCCCTACATTCACCAAAGTCTTAGTCTTCCTCTGTTCGCAAAACAGATGGTCTTCCTCTGTTCGCAAAACCGAAAACCACAAACAGCCATTCCCCTCGGAAGCCCGCTCGAGCCTTCCTTTTCATGATCGTGAGCTTCGCAATACAATCGCGACTAGGGCTACTGAGGAAAGCAACGACTTGTGGCGTGCGAAATCCTCCAAAACTCTTCATCTTCTCTTCTTCTGCTCCATCTCCACTGCAGGATGACAGGACTCCCCTGTTCGCAAGCCTTGCCGCACGATCCTCCAAGGCGCACCATCTTTCTCGTCCGAGCAATACTTTCGTAACTACAGTTAGCGGGAAGCAATGAATGAAAATCTAATATACTTACACTAGAGCTGCATTAATTAGAAACCAAAGTCACATCTCAGAGGATAGCACTGATTCTAGGAATCCCAAAAGAAATTGGAAACGAAGTACAACAAAAAAAAAATTCCAAAAAGCACAACAAAATTTAACGGAAAAAAAAAATCGAGAATGAAAATTACATAATACTCTCTACAATCGGTGAAATTATTGTGTTCGCTCGTGGGCCAATAAAATCTCCTTTTTATCTCAGTGGGCCCACTTTTAAATTTTTTTAAAAAAAAAAAAATCATTGGACGGCACACGCGAGCCGTCCACACGCAATAACAGCTCCTACAATCTATAGAACTTATAGGACTTTGCTCGAAACCCTTCCTCTTGATCTCACAAGAAAAAAACATGATGAAATCATACTCTTTGATACTTCTACTTCAAGAGACCTTTTTCAAAAAAATCTCACGCAAGAGTCACTTCGCCGCTCGAAATCACAAATTTTAAAACTATTCCTAGACTAACCGTCGGACGGCATGGTCACACCACGTATGTGCATAATTATTTTACCTGCTCGGGACAAACCTATGTCGACCGACCTTTGGTGGCGTGGGCACTTCCATTTGTGTAGTTACGCCGACCGATGTAGCTACGCCCATTACAGGCATGGCTACACCAAACCCATGCACAGGATCTCATTCCCTTTGATACTGCAATGACTTTGAGTGCTTCTTCGGCAGTGGGTACTCAAGCCCACAACATAACAATCTCCCACTTGGAGAATGATAGCACTCAACACCTACCCTCCAAATCTGCATCTCTATTTGTATCATCTTCATAGCCACATATTGTGATGTGGCTCAACCCCAGTCTCAATCTTTATGAACTCCAACTGAAGCTATACATAACTCCAGTTTCTCGATAGTCGCCACCTTCATCACCATGTCGCCAGGATTTTAAGTTGTGTGAATTTTCCAAAGAACAATTGCCCATCTTCTAGGAGAAAGAGCACATAAAGAAACATCTCAGTTGAATGTGTTTTGTCCTAGCATGAAAAGCAATATTATTAGCAAGAATTGCACTCATACTGTCACTATGAAGTTTTTCAATCTCTTGTTCCTTGTCTAATTCTACCATAAGGCTCCGTAGCCTGATCATCTCTTTTTTAGTCTCAGTGAACGACCTCTATGGTTGAAAGTGCAACAATCTTCTATAATCTGAAATCCAAACTCACTATTATATTCCCCAAAGTAAAAATACATCATATTGTACTTCTCCTACCATCCAAGTCTCCTGTCGGATCTGAATCTATATAAATCCTTGTAGATTGATCCCTGCGCTTCTTAAGAAAAATGTCATGTTAACTATTCCCCTCAAATACCTAAGAATCCACTTCATCGTCTCTCAATGATGTTTGCCTAGATTGCTTATATACTTGCTAACCACTCTCACTGCAAATGCAATATCTAACATCGTATAAATCATAACATACATTAGACTTTCAACTATGAAGCATACAGAGTTCTCCCCATCTGCTCTTGCTTTGCTACAAACTTAGGCTATAGCTCCTTAGATAGCTTGAAGTGACTACCTAAAAAAGTGCAATTTGGTTTTATCTCAACATACTCTTCCTGAGACAACTACGGTGTACCTGCACTCCTGTCCTTGTTGATTCTCACCCCAAGAAATTTCGGTTGGACTTAAACCCTTCATCTCCTATATTTGCCCCTGCAAAAAAGAGCAAGATATTACAATTATTGAAGTATGTGATAGAAGCAACACTGGTCTGTCTGGCATTTTACGTACTCTTTTCTGACATGAATATGTCAAACCTCTTGTACACTGTCTTAGATTCTGTTTCAAGTCATAGAAGCTCTTTTTCAACCTGCAGGACAAATTTTCTTTCCCTGGAATCTTGTAATCTTGCAATTGCAACATGTATAATTCCTCCTCCATATCTCCATGTAAGAAAGCTATTTTTAGATCTATCTACTCCGGATTTAAATCTCCATCTGCTACCAAACTCAACACAACCCTGATGGTTGTCATCATCACCACTAGAGATAATTTTTCTGTGTAATCACTCCTTCATTCTACTAGAACCCCGTCACAACAAATATTGCTTTGTAACATTTGAAAATATAATATCAATCGGGAAAAAAATGATGTGGCAGGTGCGTTAAGAAGAAAGAGCGATGGTAATACTAATTGGGTATTTACACAAAAAGAACAAATTAACGATATGGAGTGTTTGCAGTTATCAGTAGTGGCACCAAATAATTAAAGTATCACATTATTGAATCAAATGTTAAAACATCCAACTCTGAAGGATATAATAAGAGATGCATTGCCACATGATGTAGAGTTACAGAAAATACTAGACTGGATGAATGCAGATATAAAATTGTCCTTGGGGTTGCACCGAGGAGGAAAATAGGAGCCATATCACTATCGAATGTCATGTAGTCTAGAAAGTGCCGCAAACACTACACAAGCCTCAATTTTGACTCCCCTGTGACTTATCAAGACCATCCTATATGGGTTTAGCTAACACAGGCTAATCTCTATCTTCTTCCCTCAGTGTCTTCCTCAGTTTCCTCATATAGCGGGTCGAGTCACGACTTGGTCTGATAGCTTAAAGTTAACCAAGTAAAGAAATATGATCAGATAATATTAACCTTTCATTTATATTCCACAGAATTTCATAACTCTCAATTTATAAAAGAGCAGCAAGGAAACCTCCAAATACACTATAAGAAAATATAAATCATCTAGAAATAACAACATAGTCTACAAGTAAAATGTAATAACTAAATTTAAACAAACAAATAAATAAATATAATAATAATATTAATAATGATAATTTGAATAGACACTAAGAATAAGCATTCCTTCCGTTACGACTTAAGAGTATTATTCCCTGTTTCAAACCAACATAATCGAGATGCGAGAGGCAAAACTGCAGAGGGTGAGGGAAGAGAAGAAGAGAAAGAAAAAGAGAAGGAAGGAAGGAAGTCACCGTTTGCATGCGTGGGAGAAGATGTCAAGCCCTAGCCGATCGATCAAGGAGGAAGGAAGGTGGTTGAGCGGCTTCGACGCTATGCTCGCATGCTCATTGTGTTTTGGCGTACCGAACCCTAGTGAAGAAGCTTGTTTTGATTATTATTACAAGATGAATATCAAAGGATCATAATTGATTCCTTTAAATTAACTGATTTTGCAAAAGACTTCTGATATTTATTTTAAAAACTCTTTAAATATGTATCTTAATATAGAATGAAATGATATTACAACTATTAGTCAAATTCATATTTAAGAGACTTGTATTACAAGCTAAAAAAAACCTAGACTAGAAAATCAATTTTCTGTTGTAGATTATGATAAATGCCCTAGCTACACTTTCAATGTCAATTTGATAAAATATTCGAAGAATCATGAATAGTTGTAAAAATTCTTATCAATGAACTCAAATAAAAAATAAAGTAAATCTTCACAATCTTCAAACAAGAAAATGATTTACTATGATAGTTGTTATGATTGTCATATCTCATACTTGGAAAGATATTCTATCATTTCAAAATTCTAGGAAGAACAAAAATGTTTATATTGACATGCCTGCAGCCATTGTTTTTAAATATACCTAAAAGCTTGCATCATTACCTAGGGATTCTTTAAAGCCTCTTCCTGAATGTACAACAGAATCCGTTCATAATAGTGAAGATGATGATCATCATTATGATGATGAAGAATTAGGTTTAGATAAGTGCGCAATGAGATTACGTTAATTACAACTTGACATGGAAACCTACACATGTGCATATTGATTTTTTATATAATATTGCACCTACAATATATATATGTTCGAACTGACATTTGTATGAAAATCTGGCTGAAGGTGGAATCTTGATTGTTTATAATAATGATGTTTTTATCAGGATATCATCAAGAACATGACACTTTATGATTTGATTTGATCCATACTCCTTGTGTTGATTCATGTTTGACTGTTTGTAATGATAAACACTACATTACCCTTAAAGACAATTGCCCACAAGATTATCACATATTACAATTCTAATACACACCTTATGGATATAATGTCATATATACTCATTGATTAAATTAATAATTCAGTTTTCATAAGTAAGCTTAGATTGCATATCAGAGTTCTCCCATACTATTTGTAGGTATTTTAGTAACTTATGCGCTAATCAAAAATGCTCCAAAACTATGTTCACCGTTGAAAATGAGAACAACTACATTTATTCTAGTGTTCTTAAATCCACAAGATCCTCCACCAGCGCTCAAAAAACTTCAAGATTATCAAGTCGTGCATGATTTAGTTCCACCGCTGCCACCAAGATGGCATCTAACTGGAACACTTCAGAAGGGGGTATTTGCAAGCCAGAATAATAATGCAGAATGATTCATACTAATTTTGCAAAGATAAAATCAATTTTCATAGGCAACCAGAAGAATCAAAGCGGGCTACAAATAAACTAAAATGAACAAATGTTTGGATTTTTTTAGGCATATTTTTATTTTTGGCCAAATTTTGTATTAAAATTTTTCTTTCAAATGCAATAAAGAAAAAGATAATCCCATCTTTATTCCATACAAATGGGACAAGAATAATTTCATTTTATCATATGGATTTATTTTCTTTGTCAATGAGTCTGATTGTCTTAATGTTTGAATGAAACTGGTTGCTCTTTTCCATTCATTGAAGACTGGTTGCTCCAAGTTGTGTAGGTTCGTCACTCCAAGCAATGCACATGGAGTTCTTTTTCAAATCTTCAAGTGTGTGGAGATTACTTTTGCATTCTCTCATCTATTCTTTCAGTTCTTATCGCATTTGCTAAAATTAACCTCTATGTTTTCCACTATACATCCTTCTACATCAATTAATAAATGAAAATATTAAATGTATTCACAGTAGATTTGATTGGATCAAAAACTTTGGGGTGTGGATCAAATGTTGAACACATTATTTTCTAGTTAAAAAATTACAAACATAACCATAATGAAGCACAGAGCATGAAAATATCTTTTTCTCACTTTGAGCATGAAATTAGATTTGAATTCAGTCCATTGCTAGTTAAATCAAGAAATTGATGTTCACGAAGTCAAGGAACATACACTATAAGAAAATTCAAAATCTTTAGTTGACCAGTTATCTACATCTGCCTCATAAAAGAATGAGAATCTCCCAGCATGCCAACCCTTTTCCTAGAAATTGATGAAACAATAATCACATTAAAATAAAGGTGTTTGGCATATGCATGTGAACAAAATGCAGAAGAATTCACCTTTAAAGGATGGGTTGATTTCTGGATAATGACATCCTTTTCAGTGCCAGGATTCACGTTTAACAGTATCTTCTCTTTTTCAACTATTCCAGTAAAAGGAGTGACATTTTCGGGAAATGTAAAAGGTATTCTAATTGATAAATGGCCATCACTGTACAGTAATTTTTGAGACCAGCTGACAACAAGAGATATATCACATCCACCATCAACCTTCAAAGTAAAGAGTTCAAATTGGACTAGAGTTAAGTTAAAATATCAGAAAACGGACTATTGCAACTGCAAGGAAGTAACCAACTAACCTGAGGGATCGTCAGTGAAAAAAAGCAAGGTTTCAAGAAGTATCTATCTTCATTCTTCAGTTTTTTCTCTTTGTTCTGGTCATCATCTCTATGAACCACCTGAGTAGAACATGATTTACCGGAAAATTTTACCTCAGCACCGAGAATTGAACCCTGTTAGGCAAACCAAGGACAGCCTGAGAAAAACTAATGAGCTCTCTGCAGTTTATAAACTAAAGTACTTTAACAGGAGAAAAACTTCGAAAGAAAATAAGTTCTGAAGCATACTAGGTTATAAATATATTGAAGCTAAAATACCAAAAATTCACAAAACAAACACAGATATTTTTAAATGGCATTTAAATGTCAGAACAATGGGAAATTAATTAGCAAGGCGGGATTTTCATAAAATAGTATTCTAGTAACAAAAAGCCTCTAATAACTAAAAATGATAAAGACAGAATATGAATTAAACATTCTAGATGTTAGTTTTAACAATAGAATTGAATTTGGTTCACCGACATTTGTACTGTTATGTCATGTTATAAAAATTTGTTCATCATTTGATTTATTGGCACATTTAAACAAACATTTTAAAAATATCAATTGCTTCTTGCTTCAGAGCTATTTAGATGTCAGCATAATTAGACGTTCAATGGTTGGATATGCTGATAAATATGTAACATACCTGCATATATACATGATACTACATACCCTCCCTCATGTCTTTGTTTTCGCCTAACCCTCGCCTATTTCTTCTTCGCATAGAATAATCACAGTCAAGGAACTCCTCATGCACCACACATCAAAGATCCTCTAGCTACCTTCCCAATTCAACATTTTTAAGGAGAATCTCCAATGCCTCCAAACCCTTCCTCATTCCTCATACGTCAACAAGAAAAACAGGTCTCCCTAAGTAAACATGGAATTTAAAATTTTCTATATTCAAAAGAAATAAAAAGGTAATGCCTGCAACTCTTTCAGACTTATCATTTAAAATAGTCACGTATTTTCTATATTCATATCTTTAGAGAAAAAAGAAAGTAAGAGAAGAAATTCCCTTCTTTTCTCAATAAAATTTGACATTAACCTAGCAATCTTTCAGCCTCAATCACCTTTTTTCTTGATTTATGGTAGGAGTAAAACGCAAGTGTAATTGGAGTTTCTTTTTTACTTTTCTTTTTTCAATTTAAGAATCCACTGCATTTGTTCTCATAGCCTGACCAATCCATCAAGTTAGGAAAAAGTGCACTTCAAGAACTGTAACTTCTGCAATCACAACTCCAAAATTCCATCTTCAAGGCATGGGTAATTGACAAATAGTTGTTGTTGAGTGGTAAAATGTTTACTAACTGAGTTAGGTTTCCTAGATATTTAACTTTTTGTGGCATGGCATATGATAGTTGAGCTTTTTGTGCTCTTTTTATTTTGTTTAGCTTAGGACTACAAATCATACTACCATTTAATAGTTTAACTATGCTTGGAAATAAAATCATAGCTTTTCAAATGATGTTTGGGATTAAATATATTTGAAGTTTTGTAGCGTTTCAAATGATACTCAGGTTTGTTGTATTCATCAACATTATCATGGTTAGCCTTCTCTAAACTGTTTGGATTATCATTATGAATCCTACATCTTTATTAATTCAAGATGAGTATGACACAAGGTTTAAGCCCCATCATGGGCAAATCTTCATTCACAACATAACTTTCTTATTGCGGCGACCAACTATAAATCTCAATAAACTCCATACACTAGCACTCAGCACCAGCACTCAGCACAGTAAACTTTAATTCAATAAGCAACATCGCCCTGCCCTGTCATATGCCTTTCCGAATCTCGAAGTGATGTGAAAAATTCAAAAAAAGAAGCTCAAAATTGCGAGCAATCCAATTAGCAATTTAAACATTTCCGCCCAGACAACTAATAGTTCAAGCTTAATTACCTGCTCTCCAAGGGGAACCACAAGACGGCAATCGCACCTGCAGCTACCCATGACACAGTGAACCCGCCACAGCCCACGCACAGTGATCAAAGCCGTGTCAAGATAGCAGTCAATCGTCACACCAATCTCCTTCATTTGGAGTGGGATCAGCGCCGGCGGATCACACCGACCGTAGACATGCGGCTGGTAGCTCGGTATGTCCGGATTGTCCACGATAGCCGGATCGACGATCACCGCATACATCATCGGAGCCATCGGGACGAGAGAAGCTCTCGACTCATCCATCTCATCGGGTTGCCTCGGGGGCACGGTCGGGATCCGGCCCTTGCCGGCGCACACTCGCTTCGCCAGCCTCAGGCCTTCCTCGACCGACATTGTGAACTCCTCCATATGAACGGAGCAACGTCTCAGAGCTCACCCGCCTGTCCGGGGATTGGCAAGTTGCGAGACTGCAACAGAGGAAAGCAGAGGAGATGGGGAGAAAGGTATCAGAACCGCAAATTCGACGAAAGCAAATGTTATAAAATGATATGAAGACCCCACCTGGACAGCGAAATCTCTCAAATATTAAGGTCCTCTTCGGGCAGCTTGTGCTTATGCTTATAAGTTGTTGAAACGCGCCCGCGGCATGCGTTTAGTGTAAAAATTCAAACACAGTTTCGAATAAGCTGACGAAAAGCGCGAACCAAACGGTATGGAGGCGTTTTGAAAACGCCGCCCGCACTTATAAGCTGCCCCAAACGGACCCTAAATAAAATCAAAAGCTAAGAATAAAAAAAAAAAAATTTGTCTTAGCCGTATTATTTTGTGTTATTCGGATATGTATTATTCGCGTTATTCAGATATTATTGTGATAATATATGTATATTATTTTATTATTAAAATATTCTCAATATTATAATAACACAATAACACATTAATATCACTACAATAATATCTAAATAATTTGAAATAATATGAAAGAAATATTTTTCTATGTTACCGAATCCGATCACAAGAAAATAATTTTTTTTTCCTATAACTCTTATATTAAAGTGATTCATTGAATTTCAAACATATCTCACCTAATAATTTTTCGAGAAAGTGGGCGCAAATCAGCTACAAGATGCTGAATCTAATGCAAAGACGAATGAACGTCCGTCGATTTGGAGATTCGTGCTAAAAAAAATGATGGACGGTCTTCATCCTTCTCTCTGCGAACCAGTATCTTTGCGTGGGGCCCACAATCGACTGATAAACAATTGAGCACGTGGCTGTAATAACCAAAGGGCGAAATTGGGATTGGGTATTGATCGTTCGTCGAGAAGCAGTGAAGATGGATGCGGACATCGCGATTCGTGCGAGAGATTAATCGACGGTGATTCGCGAGTCGAATGGTTGCGGGTCGAAATCCCATGACTGCCATTGCGGCGGCGTTCGTGAGCAAGGCGAAAATGGGATGAATGATTATTCGACACGTGGCAAATGACGTCAGCTTTGATTGGTGAGGTTCTTTTTTATATTTGGGGGATCCCGATTTAGTGCGTATTTATTTAGTTTGTGGATGGATCCACGTGAAGAACGTGTTTTTTTGACCCCTCTGAAATAATTGAGAAAAGGACGGGTTGTTCGTGTATATATATATAAACGGTACAATATCTTCTAATCAAAAGATTCCACTCATCTTACAAATCAAATTCAGCTTTCATCATATATATATATATATATATATATATATATATATATATATATATATATATATATATATATATATATATATATATAAAT
>NEWO01000222.1:410300-423226 GCA_003013225.1 Phalaenopsis aphrodite
GACATTTACAATTCATCACTCTAAAAAATCACTTGATAACGGTGACGATCGAGCGATGACGCCCTCTGACTAATACATTTCATCTACCTCACATATTAAATTATTTGTTAATCAAATATTTATTTTTAGTAATATAATAATAAATTTTTATTATTTTGCAAAAGAAATGACTATCGCACTACAACGTGTGCAAATTATTCTTGGAGTTAGGGTGGATGAAGATGCACTAATTGGTCATGTAATTGTTGGCTTGGGTTTACATTAGTCTAGTTGGCCAGCTTGTTATGATAAGTTATTAGGAAGACATCCAAATATAAATGGGGATCTCAATCAACCTGACGTGGAAGATGTCGTGCGTAACTTTAGAATGTGCCTCTTTGAATCTCAAACAATTATGCCTCTTATTTGGCATCTGTGAAACTTTTATAATGAATCTTAAAGGATTTAACTCATCCGATTTTTTTTTGTAATGTTAGAGCGTATATTTTATATATGTTAGGTTGTTTTTTTACCTCACGATACATTTAGATTACACATACATTTACAATATTTATCCTCACTTGAGGATTTTTTTGTAATTTCACTGTACTCTCTTTGAAGCTATGTGTTATCACATTTATATAAACAAATAAATTTATCTACAAAGCATGGGCATGCTAAAATAGCAGGATGTTCACACGTGTTACAAATGTGGCGCTGAGAGCATTTGCATGTAGGCAAACCAAGTGAACGTGTTCCTACTCTCATGGATTTGTTTCACAAGCCATTGGGATTCAGACATATTTTGCCTAAACTAGTATTTTCATTATGTCTATTTTAAATTTTCGTAGCAATGTCACCTTTTAAAACAAAGATGAAATGATGATAGAGTACGAGAATTGCCTCAAGGAAATATAAGAATGTATCAAGTTGATATTGATGGATTATTATATAATCAGATGTGTTTTTGTTAATATAAATTATATATATTTTCCTTCATATTTTTTCTCTATTTTAAAATAAACCACTAGTTCTAAACAAGTAGGTTATTTGAGCATCATATATTGACAATATTATATTGTAGTTATCAAAGATTTATCTTGGGAGTGTAGACATATGAACAACTTGTGTTCCTCTTATTAGTTGGAATCACGTAGAGCGACATCTTCTAAATCGAGTAATGCAGTAGTTTTTCTCTGTGCAATCCACAACGATTGAGGCTTTAGATCGATCATTTAGGAGGGTGGACCACCAAGGAAATCCTGATAGAGACTGGACGCATTATCATCAAAATTCCATTGCTTTATAAAATAACGTCGAATCTTCGTAATACCATTAAACCCATCTTCAGGAGATGAAAGTGCAAAATCGCAGCATTACTTACAGTGGTATAGATTATGGGCATCAATCTACCTAGTTCAGTTTTTTGCTGAACCACCAGATACCCAATACCCTGTCACATGGCGAGAGATTAACGGTGTGTATATAGTTTATGTTGATTTTATATTTACTTTTTCTTATCATCTTTCTTAATTTAAATAATTATGAACTTATACAAGTGAGCTAATACATACGATCAAGGGACCTTGGTAAGAAATTCATTGCTAGCCATGGTGAAGATGTCATGACAATGCAAGAAGGTTACGATGAACTCACAGAGCTTTCCAGCATGGTGGAACAGTCACTCTATATTGATTATAATAGAGTTAACTAACTAGCAGAGCTCACTTCCCGAAGATCAACTTCAGATATCTCATGAAGGTCACTAGCATACTTTTTAAGAGGTTCGACTACAAATGCTCCAAGAATATCTTTTGTTTGCGCTGGTCCATCAATCCTCTACATATGCAGGTCCCACAACATATATAGGTCCTTCAACATATGTAGGACCCTTAATATCGGTAAAACCTTCAACATCACATGAGATTCCAACATTTATCCGCATTGGACTACTATTGAGAGTGGATACTTTGATTTGCAATTTCATTTGGGACATAATTACAGTGGATTACCACTTTACATGAAAGAAGATACTCCAATTTTCATGTTAACAGGTGAAGAGGAAAAAGATAAGGATGCAGAGGAACGTCAGTTATAAGAGCGACCGCTTTGAGCTCCATTCAAATATATCTAGTATCAGATGCTTTTTAACCACGTCGTAGAATATATATTTTCTCTTTTTTTTACTTAGTGTACTGACAACTATTATTTTAATGAAGTCTAAAATTATTTCGATAAATTTATTGTTTGAATCTTCTTATTTTGAATGTTGAAGCTTCGTAAATTATTTAGTTCTTGTTTGAATTTTTTTAATTTCAATAACATTTAAAATGCTCAACATTAATTTTCTTTCAATTATCTTAATTTTATTCTTTTTAAAACTAAATAAATAATATAAATTTCAATTACTTAATATTTATTAGCTTAATTTCAACAATATCAAATTACCTGACATTAGCTCTTCGACTTCTTTTAGGGGGTGTTTGGTAGGATACTTTTAAGAGGATTTAAGTTAGATTTAATCTAACTCCAACCAAATACAATAAATAGATCAGACAAATCTCTACTTAAGTTAAATCCAATTTTTGCTTTTCCAGTTTATAAAAATCAGATTTACTAAATCTACTTATAAGTTGGATTTAGCAGATTTAACACAGGAAAAAAGATATTTTAAATAGGTTTATGCACAACACATCAAATAGATTTAATTGTACTTAATTTTAATTGAATCAAATATCATTTCAGATTTAAAAATATTTATATTTCAATAAATTCAGACTTAAATAATTTAAATCTTACTTGCAGCCAAACACTCCTTTACGCTTTCACTTATTTAAGCATTTATATCAGGAGTCTTGATGTAAAAATGTATCAAGACTATCTGTCAGATGTAGGGCTGTCAAAAAAGCTCGTTGTTCGCGAACAGTTCGTGTTCGGTACGTCAATGAGTTTGCTTTTGATTTGTTCGATAAGTAGACGAGACGAACATGAACAAATTTTTTTTGTTCGGTTAGTTAAATGAACCAAACACGAACAGTGATGTGTTCGTTCGTGTTCGAATTATTATTGTTCGAAATATAAAATAATTTAAAATAATTATATATAAAAAATTTATGATATTCAAAAAATTAAATTTTATAAATTACAATATATAATAAAATAATAATAATAATATATTAATATACTATATTAGTAATATACTGATATATATATTATATATTTATATAATATAAGTTGAATAATTAATATATATATATATATATATATATATATATATATATATATATATATATATATATATATTAAGGATGTCAAACTGGCTTGTTGTTCGCGAACAGCTCGTGTTCGACTCGTGTTCGGCTCGTTCGTTAAGAAACGAACACGAACAATGACTTCACGAATAATTTCAAACACGAGCTTATTTCAAACAAACTAAATTTCAAACGAACCGAACACGAACACAAGCTCTGTTCGTTCGTGTTCGGTTCGTTTACACCCCTAATCAGATATATAGTCCCACCGTTTAGTAAAAAAGATTAAATAATTTAAGATATGATGAAAACAAGTGTGAGACATGCAATGATTAGAATCCTTATGGATATGATATGTTTTCCTTGTGATGGATTCCTACACGGCTCTTTCCTTCTGATCGATCTGCACACAGAGTTCTCCTCTTCCATTCGGATAGCATACAGAGCTCTCTTCTTCCATTCGGTTCGCAGAAGAGCTCCTTTCTTCCATTCGATTCGCAGAGAGGAGTTCTTACCTTCGGATCCATTCGCACGCGAGAATCTTCAACCAAGTAAGTAGAAATTCTTCTTCCTTTCTTGAATCTCATGTGATCACTTGGGATCTCTATTTTCAACCATTTATTGTATTAATTGCATGCTTTTGGTTAGTATTCTCGATCCTCTCTTTTCCCTTCTTGATCTAAACTTTTTTGATGGTTTCTACTTAGACAATATTTCTGAATCGCAGCAGCCACTCTTTTCATTTCTGGATTTTCAAGAACCCTAGGTAAAATGTCGGTGTTAAAACTCATTATTCCTAGCCGAATGTTGTTTAGATAGCATTTCGTGTCCTATTTCCCCTATTACCGCACACAGCAAGGATATTTCCATCCCAAAATTTTGTTTTCTTCTTATTAAAATAAACCCACTGTTCATTGTCTTACTCATAGATTACACATATACTTGAAAGATTTTGATTCATACCAACAATACTTTTGTGCTTATATATATGCAATTAAACTTTGAGTGATTTACTTACATATCATTCAATGCTTAGATGTATACCATCTAAAACAGATTTTCTTAAATCCTTAGATATTTCCATTCTCTTGATGCTTTATAAAGTTAAATATACAACCTCTAAACTGTAACATGAAATTACAGATTTTCTTGAATCCTTAAATATTTATATTCATGACACATAAATCCAAATATAAGTTTATTAATTGGCTAAATTTCAATGTATCTATATTCATAACACCTAAGTTCGAATATAAGTTTACTGATTTGTTGAATTCCAATGTCTTTGAATCTTTAACACCTAAACTTTAAAATGGGAGAACTTAAAGTTTTTATATATAAAACACCTGAACTTCAAAATGAGTACTCAGATTTTCAAAACTCTATTTATTTACATATATAATACCTAAACTTTAAATGGGCATACATATTTTTCAAAAATTAATGTATCTATGTACACACAACACGTAAACTTCAAAATGAGCATACAAATTTTCAAAAGTTGATGTATTTACATATATATAACACCTAAACTAAAATATGAAGTTACAAAATTTGTTAATCTTCAAATATTTACATACACAACTCCTAAAATAAAAGAAAGAACTTTTTGAATCTTTGAATCATAATGTATCTATGTACATAACTCCTAAAGTAAAAGACAAGAACATACCTATCTTTAAATCTCAGGCGCTTACCTATATAATACCTAAACTAAGATTAAGCAAGTTGATTATTTGAATTGTAATATATTCTACATTTATAACACTTAATTAAAAAAAAAAAAAACAAGTGTACAGATTCATGAAATTCCTAAGTATTTACATACATAACTCTTTAAAATAATGTGTATATAGATCAATAAATCCAAATATATTTTCATATATAGCATCTAAACTTTCAAAATGAGTGCATTTACATATATTACATATAAGTTTTAAAATAAGTATGTAGATTTTTCTAAATCCTTAAGGGACTGTCTGGTAACGGATTTAGACCGAGATTTAAGCTAAATCTTGCCAGACGATCATTTTGGACAAGATGAAGGCACAAATTTAATGAATTCGGATTTCACGGATTTCGGCCGTAAATTTTGTAAATACTAAATCCCACAAATCAGTGGATTTATGGGATTTACAGCGAGAGCGATTGAGATCGCGGTGGATTTACATAGAATTTCCCAAACAATTTTAATGGATTCCGCGGGATTTAGAGGATTTTGTTGCCAGACGGTTTTTCTTTTAGGATTGAGTAAATCTGGATTGACAGGATTTACTAAGTCCTAACAACTTAAAATAAACCGGTTACCAGACAACCCCTAAGAGTTTACATATCTAACACCCAAATTCAAATGTTAAATTACAGATTTTTTTACCCTTAATATTCTCACGTCTAACATCTAATTTCAAATGTTACATATTATTCAAATCCTAATCTAAACGTTAGAATAAGCATGCAGGTTATCAATTCCTAATGTGTTTACTTATATGACACCTAAGCTAGAATATGACACATACATATTTTCTTAAATTCTAGAGTATTTACATACTTAGCACCTAAATTGAAATATGGTTTTTCTTAAAAGCCTTAATGTATTTCCACATTATTACTTAAATATAAAGTTATAGATTCTCTACTTCTTAAGTATTTACATATCTAACACTTAAATTAACATGTATGAAGCTGTAAATTTTATAATTCCAATGTATTTATACTCTTAACAGTTAAATCTAAAGTATGAAGTTACTGATTTGCATAATTCAATATATTTACCTTCATAACTCCTAGATTTTGAATATAAATTTACAGATTTGCTGAAATTCAATGTATTTACCTACATAACACTTAAGACAGATTTGTCGAACTTCAATATATCTATCTTCATAAAACTTAGATTTTGAATGTTAGCATACAGATTTTTTGAATTTCAATGTATTTACCTTTATAACACTTAAATTTTGAAGTAAGTTTACTGATTTGATGAAATCTAATATGTTTACATCTATAATAACTAATTCGATTGTGTAAATACAAAGCTCTTATCAAAATTCTCAAAGCCTCATAGATTTATATATCTAACACTTAAATTCAGTAATGAAATTATAATTTTTTGTTTTTATTGTGGTCATATGTAACATTTCTATCCAACTATAAACTCCTAAATTTTCAAATTCTTGTATGTTTGCATATATAATATTTGAATTTAATTGTGAAGTTGATTTGTTTATTTATTTATACACATAACACCTTATTTGGATGAGTGGCTTTACACTTAGAGATAAAATGCGAAATGAATATATCCGTGATAGGATTGGTGTAGCTCCAGTGATGGACAAAATTAGAGAGAGTCATCTTAGATGGTTTGGTCATATTAAACGCTGTCAATCTAATGATCCAATTAGAAGAGTAGATGTTTTAGATTCGACTTATGTTAAGAAAGACAAAGGTTGAACTAGGATGACTTGAGCGTATTGTATAAAAAATGATCTTAATTTATTAGAATTAAATGAAAATATGACACTAAATAGGACAGAATGGAGAAAAAGAATTCATGTAGCCGACCCCACTTAGTGGGATAAAGATTTTGTTGTTGTTATTGTATACACATACACCTTATTAGAATAATAGGCTGATTTCTATATTAATACCGTTGATTTGCTTTCCATTTTTCCCTTTATTCTATTTTTATTTCTTTCCTTACTAGTAGATCCTGTAACGAGTATTTATACCCCTCTTTGCATCAATAAGATTTACCTTAGGTTTTATTCTACTATGGTATCAGAGCCATTACCCTAACCTAGCCGTCGCCGAGCTCTCCTTGCCTCGGGTGGCCAATTTAGGTTTTGTCTTCTCCTCTGATCAAGCCGGCCAGGTTCCCGTCTCCTATGATTTAGCTGGCCAGGGTCCCATCTTTTATGATCCGAGCAACCAGACTTATCTAGTCTTGTCTCCTTTGATTCAAGCTGGCCAGGGTCCCGTCTCCTCTTATCCTAGCAATCAAATTTATCCTGTCAGTTCCCAGCCTTCCTGTTTGCTTCAGAATCTGCCCAGAACTTGCCTCCCGTGACTTACCAATGTCTTTGAACCTTCTTCCAGTCAAAACTTTACGATGTCTTGACAACCTAACATCTCATTTGGCTTAATTAGAGTCACGGTGGGCTCCTCCAGTATTGAGCCACCATCATAAGATGTTCGTGATTCCATCAAAGGATTAATTCCAATCTTCGCTTCTCTGCTGACCGGAGGACAAAAAAATAACATGAACTTGATTACAACTCATAAATTAAATGACATTAACTTTCTTCAATTGTCCCAATCAGTGTCCTTATTCATCCAAGGACGTGAGAAATTTTGTTATCTCACTGTTGTGATTCGTGAACCTCTGATGGCTGACTCAACATATGGAGCTTGGGAAATAGAGAATTCCATGGTCATGTCGTGACTGAACAACTCCATGGAAACTTCTATTGACCGACCATATATGCTCCTTCCTTCATCTAGTGCCCTATGGAAGGTAGTCCGTGATATCTATTCAGATGTAGGGAATTCCAGCCAACTCTGTGAGGTGTCTAAGAAAATCCATGAGACAAAATAAGGATCCAGGACCGTTACCTAGTGCTATGATGATCTAGTTGCATTATAGATGAAATGCGACATGTATTATGATTACATTTGGAAATATNGATGTTCGTGATTCCATCAAAGGATTAATTCCAATCTTCGTTCCTCTGCTGACCGGAGGACAAAAAAATAACATGAACTTCTTGATTACAACCCATAAATTAAATGATAGTAACTTTTTCCAATTGTCTCAATCTGTGTCCTTATTCATCAAAGGACGTGAGAAATTTGGTTATCTCACTGTTGTGATTCGTGAACCTCCGAAGGCTGACCCAACATATGGAGCTTGGGAAATATAGAATTCCATGGTCATGTCGTGGCTGAACAACTCCATGGAAATTTCTATTGACCGATCATATATGCTCCTTCCTTCATCTAGTGCCCTCTGGACGGTAGTCTGTGATATCTATTCAGATGTAGGGAATTCCAACCAACTCTATGAGGTGTCTAAGAAAATCCGTGAGACAAAATAAGGATTGAGGACCGTGCCCTAGTGCTATAATGATCTAATTGCATTATAGATGAAATGCGACATGTATTATGATTACATTTGGAAATATTCAACCGATCCATCTCTCTTCTAGAAAATTGTAGAAAAGGACCGCATGTTATAATTTTTGACAGATCTCAACTAAGATCTTGATGAAGTTTGGGGCATATCCTTGACCGAGATTCTCTTCCTTTTACTCGCACCGTTTTCAGAGAGATTCATTATTAAGAGAGTTGGAGACTCGTCATGCTTGATGCTTCCACCCTGACTACTAAACTATTCGCGTTGGTCTCTAATAGTGCTCAACCCTGTGTTGTGGTATATATAAATATTTAAAACAATCGACGACGAAGTGAATAAAATAGCACGAGAAAATTCACACCAGAGAACACATAGATTTACGTGGTTCGACAAATTGCTTACATCCACGGAGTTGCAGAGGATTTTACTAATTGAGGAATTTACACCAGTAGATCGTCTCCCATTTACAAGAGTGAATTTTTTTTTCTCACTTCTTCACTCTTTTCTCTCTAAACCGAGATACACCGAAAAAGAAAAAAAACGTACAAGAGAAAAACCTATATCTCTTCTGCCACAAGCAAACAATAAGAAATCAAGAAGAACAAATTCTTCTTCCACTATCTTCTTCTTCCTTCTACCAAGCACGAGAAGAATCTTTCACCAACTGAAGGAGGTGTGGGCGGAGACGGGAGATGAGTTCCTGTTTTGCGAGAGACGGATCGTCGTGAGGAAGCCTTCTGGTTTCGCGAGCGACGGAGACGGGGCCTGCGAACGAGAGAGGCGGTGGCAAGAGACAGGGAGATGGGGGGATGGAACCAATTCACGAAAACGGGGAGCAGGACGGGAAACCGTTCGCGACAGACGAAGAGGTACGGGAGCGGAAGGAGAAATTGCAATTCCTTTTTTTATTTTCGTTTCTATTTACTGGGCTCCAGCTTAACAAATCTCTCACTTGGAGACCGTTACACAGACAATAACGACTCATTTCTCAAACTGATCTCCTTCACTGGCGGCGTCACATTTTCTTCAAACATGAATTCTCCACCTCTATAACTCAAGACCCACGTCTTCACGCTAGAAGACCAACTGAAGTTGTATATAACTTCAGTTTCTCTAGAGTAACACCCTTTGTCAACATATCAACAGGATTCTGGCTTTCACAAATTTTCTTAAGCAATAACTGTCCGTCATTCAACAATGACCGTATGAAATGGTACCTGATCTGAATATGCTTAGTCCTGGACTAAAATGTTGGATTCCTGACAAGGAATATGACTCTCTGAATATCACTGTAGAGTATGCCCTTCTGATTCTTATTGTCCAATTCTTTCAAGAAGTCCAATAACCATATCATCTCCTTTGTAGCCTCTGACACTGCTATATACTCAGCTTTTGTAGTAGACAACTAAACTGTTTTCTGCAGATTATAGCCCCATGATACTGCAGTGCCACCAATAGTATAAATATAGCATGTAGTATTTCTTCTGGTATTAATATCTCCAGCTAGATCAACATCAACATAGTCCCGTATCTCTGAACTCTTTCCTGAGAAAACACAAGCAAATTTCTGTAGAGCCTCTTAGGTACCTTAAGATCCACTTCAATGCTTCCTAATGTTCCTTTCCAGGATTACTTATGTATCTGCTAACAACTCTCACTGCATGGACAATATCCGGTCTGGTGCAAACCATAACATACATAAGTGAACCAATAGCTGAAGCATAAGGAACCTTACACATGTGATCTCGTTCCTCCTCAGACTTGGGTGACTGATTCTTGCTGAGTTTAAAGTGACTTCCCAAGAGTGTGCCAACTGGTTTGACCTTATCCATGTTGAATTTGCTAAGTACATTTTTCACATACTCTGCCTGAGAGAGTCTCAACATGCCTATGACTATATCTCTGATAATTTTCATATCAAGGATTTGTTTTGCCGCTCCCAAATCCTTTATTGCAAAGTGCTCTGACATCTGTTCCTTCAGATTATTGATCTCCTCAATACTAGTACATGCAATAAGCATATCATCCACATACAGCTGTAGGATGATATAAGAATTGTTAAAATACCTGACATAGCAACAGTGATCTACGTAACATTTGTTGTACCCTGCACTGTGCATGAAATTATCAAATTTCTTGTACCACTGTCTAGGAGCTTGCTTCAGGCCATACAAGCTCTTTATCAATCTGCAAACTGACTTTTCCTTTTCCAGTGTCACGAACCCTTCAGGTTGGTGCATGTAGATGTCTTCTTCAAGATCCCCATGAAGAAAAGCTGTTTTCACATCTAACTGCTCAAGGAAGAGATCTTCAGCAGCCACTATAGACAACACCATTATAATTGTTGTAAGCTTCACCACAGGAGAGAAAATCTCAGAATAAGCAATACCGTGCTTCTGCTGAAAACCCTTTACAACAAGTTAACCTTGTACTTCTTAATGTCATCACACTCAGTTTTCACCCGGTGCACCCACTTGTTTTGTAATATCTTCTTCCCAAATAGAAGATCTGCCAACTCTCGAGTATGATTTTCAAGCAGAGAATCCATCTCCTTCATGGCAAGCTTCCACTTGCTTGAATTTTTATCTTGTAAGGTTTCTTCATAACTTTGAGGTTCTTCATCATCTCTCAGCAGAATGTAGTTCAAAGTTGGAGAATAACGCTGTGGAGAACATCCAGCTCTTTCTGACCTGCGAACTGTAATTGTAGGGGTAGACTGCTATGAAAATGACTTTGGAACAATAGGAGTGGATGCCCCAGATCCACTCTCCTCGTCACCTGCTTCTTTGTCCTGCACTGTGACCTCTGGTAAATAATCAAATTTTACCAACTCAAATTCATTCAGTGCTGTTTCTGAAACTGTACTGGACTTGTCCTTGTATATAACATTCTCATTGAAAACCACTTGCCTACTTATGATCTTCCGACCCTGATCATCCCAGAAACGATATCCAAATGCATCATCTCCATAGCCAATGAAATAACACTTCTTTCATCATCTGTCAGTAGGATTAATGAGAATATAAGAACAATAACCAAAAGTCTTAAGGTGAGAAAATTTTACTTCTTTCCCACTCCAGACTTCTTCAAGTAATTCACAGTTTAATGAAACAGATGACCCCCTATTGATCAAATAAATTACAGTGCTGACCGCTTATGCCCAAAAAGTATGTGGTAGTTTGGCGTGCAATTCTCAAAAGTTCTGCTAATATAATGTTGAAATGAATGTGATAGGTCGAAAGACCAATGAAACAGATGGTTATTGGTTTGAATGCTATTTGAAGGTTGATTAAATGTTATTTCAAGGTTGATGTTAGGAGTTATGATAGGAAATAATTTATTCTTATAAATAAATTATTTCCTTAGAATTAGAGTTATGTTAGGAAATAATTTATTATTGTAAATAAATTATTTCCTTAGAATTAATGAGATATTTATTTTCCTATTTTACGTTATTTCATATATCTCATAATAATTAATGCGAATTAATTATTGGAGATACTAAGTGTTATACCCTTCCTTTCATATCATTTACCTTTTATTATTTTTTCTATTACAAGATTATTGTAATGGTTATTTATAACCCCATTCATATCAATGAAAATGTGTGTATTCCACCACATTATTCTGAGTTTTAACATGGTATCAGAGAAAACACGATTCTGAGTCTTACCATCTCCTCTTCCACGCAAAAACCCCATCTTTCTTCTTTCTAAGTCAAAACACATGGCAGACGAAACTCAAAATTCAGCAAAACTTGAATCTAGCAAATTCGATAATCCGAACAATCCCTTTTTTCTCCACTACTCAGATCAACCTGGTCTCGTGCTTGTTACGCAGCCGCTGAATGGAGAAAACTACAATTCTTGGAGTCGTGCCATGTTGATGGCTCTCAACATCAAAAACAAAGAAGGTTTTGTCAACGGCACCGTCCAAGAACCACCAGAGACGCCCACCGCAGAACTTCAACAATGGAGGCGCTGCAACAACCTTGTCAAGGCATAGTTGTTTAATTCAATTGCAGAAGACATTGGAGCAAGTATAATATATAACGAGAGTGCCCATGAAATCTGGCTCGACCTGAAGGAACGTTTTTCTCGTACCAACAGCGTTCATATTTTCCATGTCGAAGAAGCCATCCACAATTGCAAGCAAGGCGATATGATAGTTGGAGCTTATTACACCAAGCTCAAAGGCCTATGGGATGAACGTGACGCCCTCCATAACATTCCTAAATGCACGTGTGGTGCCATGAAGGAAGTGATGCAGTTTCAGCAAAACCAGAAAACCATGAAATTTCTCATGGGGCTTAATGAAACATACACTAGTATAAGAGGACAAATTTTGCTCATGGATCCCCTTCCCAATGTCAGCAAGGCACATTCTCTCGCGCTCCAAGAGGAAAAGCAACGCGGCATGAACAATCTAAATGTGCCGCAGCCGGAAGCTTCAGCTTTTGCCGTGAAGAATAATGCACGAAAACCAGAGAAGGTTTTCACGCCTAAAAATCCTCATTTAAAGTGTGGAAAATGTGAAAAAATTGGGCATACCTCAGACACATGTCG
>NEWO01000222.1:427994-462976 GCA_003013225.1 Phalaenopsis aphrodite
ATTGTTATTTAATGGAATGAAAGCAAAGGAAAAAGGGCAATCGAGCCTATTCAAATTCAGCTTATTCATTTGCTCAGACGCCTGAAATCCACTCAAATGTAGCCTCCATGTAGCCACTTTCCCACCGTCCCGGCGCACCCACCCCCCTTCAATCCCGGCGAAATTCAATCTGCAGTCGCTACATAGAACGCCACAACATTACCGAGACGCAAACGTAATTGTAGGCGGCAATCGGCAGGATCTGAAGCACGACTCTCGTCGCGCAGCAGCGGGACGGCCCCGACAAAAAACTCAGAACTCAGACACCTAATCAAATACCTTCACTTTCGCTTTACTCTACTCTCTGCGCGAGTATGCTTCGTCTTCTTGGCGGATGTAAATGAAAGTCGAGCTATAGGCACAGCTAGGTCTACGTGAACGCTGGTGGGGATGGGCAACTGCTGCCGCTCGCCGGCGGCGGTCGCCCGTGAGGACGTCAAGGCTGATTTCCACAACCGCAAGCAAGGGGGAGGGGGTGGAAACGGAGGCGCTGGCGGCGCGAAACGGTTGACAGTACTCACGGACGGGAGCTGGGACGCGAGATCGGGCGGGATGATGAGGAATACATGATCGATGGGGAGTTGGGGCGAGGTGAGTTTGGGGTGACTTATCTGTGCATGAATCGGGACACGCGCGAGCTTCTTGCCTACCAGTCCATCTCAAAGCGCAAGCTCCGGACCTCCGTCGATGTCGAGGATGTACGTCGAGAGGTTGCCATCATGCGGCACTTGCCCAGGAGCCCTAGTATTGTCAGCCTCAGGGAGGCCTGTGAGGACGACAATGCCGTGCATTTGGTCATGGAGTTGTGTGAGGGTGGGGAGCTCTTTGATAGGATCGTTGCGCGCGGGCACTACACGGAGAGGGCTGCGGCGGCTGTTACTAAAACGATTATGGAGGTTGTGCAGTTATACCATCTGCACGGTGTCATCCATCGGGATCTTAAGCCGGAGAATTTCCTCTTTGCGAATAAGGAGAACTCCCCTCTCAAGGCTATCGATTTTGGGTTGTCCATATTCTTCAATCCCGGAGAAAGATTTTCTGAAATTGTGGGAAGTCCATATTACATGGCTCCTGAAGTTCTTAAACTGAATTACGGGCAAGAAATAGACATGGAGCGCTGGAGTCATTCTCTATATTCTTTTATGTGGAGTTCCACCATTTTGGGCTGAAACTGAACAAGGAGTTGCACAAGCAATTCTCCGTGGAAATTTAGATTTTAAGCGAGAACCATAGCCAAATGTTTCAGAAAATGCGAAGGATCTTGTTCGTCAGATGCTGGAACCTGATCCAAAAAAAGGCTAATAGCTAAGCAAGTGCTAGAGCATCCCTGGATTCAAAATGCTAAGAAAGCTCCAAATGTCCCTCTTGGTGATGTTGTCAAATCAAGGTTAAAGCAGTTCACAAGAATGAATAGGTTTAAAAGGAGACCTTTGCGGGTTATTGCTGAACATTTATCCACTGAAGAGGTTGAAGATATGAAAGGAAAATTTAAGATGATGGACACTGATAATGATGGCATTATTTCTTGTGAGGAGCTAAAAAATGGACTAGTGAAATTTGGTTCCCTGCTCGTGGATTCGAAACTGCAAATGCTTATTGAAGCAGTGGATGCTAATGGAAAGGGAAAGTTAGACTACGGTGAGTTCGTTGCTATCTCCCTTCACTCACAGAAGATGGCTAATGACGAGCACCTCCGAAGGGCCTTCTCATACTTCGATAAGGATGGAAATGGTTACATCGAGCCAAAGGAAGCTTCTAATTATAGAAAGCTGTTTGAGTTCCGTCCTTCCTGATTGACACATAACACTTAGATTTGAATTTAAGTTTACAGATTTGTTGAATTCAATATATTTACCTTCGTAAAACTTTGATTTTGAATGTAAGCTTACAAATTTTTTGAAATTCAATTTATTTACCTTTATAACGCTTAGAGTTTGAATGTAAGTTTATTGATTCACTGAAATGCCATATATTTACATCTATAATACCTAATTCAAATGTGTAAATACCAAAGTTTCAATATGTTTACATCTATAATACATAATTCGAATGTATATATTCAGATTTTTCTGGGTTCATATATAACACCTATATTGAATCAAAAACCTCAAAATTCTCAAATCTTTGTTGATTTATATATCGAACACTAGCAGTTTGTTATGAAATTTTAGATTTTTCTTTTTTTGTATTCATATAAAACATTTCCATCGAACTATAAACTCTCAGATTTTCAAATTCTCGTATATTTACAGGCCTAATATTTGAATTTAATTGTGAAGTTTTTTCTTAATTTATACACATAACACCTAAATTCAATTTTAGACTTCTAAATTTCCAAAATCTTAGGCATTTACATGCCTTGCACTTCATTTCATATACGAACTTACAGATTTCCTTCTAATACATAATAAACTTTAAGCATTTACACATTTAAAATTTTAATTCACCTATGAATTTTCAGGTTTCTTAATCTTTAAGCTTTTACACATTTAACACTTTACATGCCTAATGCCTAAACCTAAATGTGAAATTTCAGATTTTCTTCAATTCTCATTTATTTACATATCAAATACCTAAATTGAAATGCTAAGTTTCGTATTTTGTTCAATTCTCATGTATTTACATATCAAACACCTAAATTGGAATACTAAATTTCATATTTTTTTCAATTCTCATGTATTTACATATCAAACGCCTAAATTGAAATGCATGTTTCTAAATCCTTTGATATTTACATACCTAAGTCCCAAATTAAAATATGGGAATTTCTGAACTTTTATTCTTATATATTTTAAATATAATATTCATGTGCAAAAATGCAAATCAGTTACTTCTTAGGCATTTAAATATATATCGCGCAAGCACCCCTCCGCCGCCGCCCCACACACACACACACACACACACACACATTAGTTTATTATGTACCACTAGAAATTCTATCTCTCTTAATTGATCTAGAGAAAGATAGATCTTACTGAAACAATTAAGATGGAGCAGACCTTCATCATGATCAAGCCTGATGGCGTCCATCGCAACCTGATTAGTGAGATCATTGGACGCTTCGAATATAGCGGTTTCTACCTGAAAGTGTTGAAGATTTTAAACATGGAGCGGTCTATCACGGAGAAGCACTACGAGGATTTGACAGGAAAGCGCTACTTCCCTGCGCTTGTGTGGCACGACACCTCTGATCCTATGGTGGCCATGGTTTGGGAGGGTGAAAATGTTATTGTGAATTGTCGGAAGATTATTGGGGCTTCTGATTCTTCTAAATGGGAACCTAGAACTGTTTGGGTCGATTATGCAATTGAAATTGGGAGGAATGTAATTTATGGAAGCGATTCAATTGAGAGCACGAGGAAGGGATCGCTCTGTGGTTTCCAGAAGGTCTGTCTGGTTCGAAGAGCAATATTTACTAAAAGTGAGGCTCTGCCGCACTGTTCTGAGGATTCTCTGTTTTTTTCTTGCTGTGGGTGAAGTTTTTTTTTCCCTTTTGTTTTTCGGATTTGTTGGTCAATGAACTTTATGTATATTTTAGCTTATCAAGTCGTGGAAGTATTAAATACATGTAAGTTTGATGAAATAGTAACTTGAATATTATTTTTCGTTAAATATATATATATATATATATATATATATATATATATATTAGATTATAACGACATTGGAAAGTAATTATTACTTCTTATGTGCTATTATTCCTGATTATTTTCTTCTTATTTTGCTTTATTTTGTTTTTATTTTCTTTCGTTGTTATTTTATTGCTTTTATTTCTTTTCTTTCTCCTGTCTATTGTAATTGAGTTTAAATTTCCCTCATCATATTAATCAAATTGAGCTGGTCTATTCCAAATCTTAACATGGTATCAGAGCCAAAACCTAGATCCAGCAGCCTACGTCCTCCCCTGCCGGTATTCCTTCTGTTTCACAGCCGGCAGTCTTCTCTATCAGTTTTGGCGAACTGAAAGAGTTGGAAGGTTCGATTCCAGAAGATTTCCTCCTGTTTCTATTTTTAGGTTTCTCCTAGCCGATGGTTTCCAACACAACAGCTTTCGGATTCCTCCTACATAACAACCGACTTCTCTACAGGATCCTATCCGCCAGATTTCTCCTGCTGCCTTTTTTTTTGCAGGTTCCTATTTGCCAAAATCTTTCTGTAGGCTCCTGTCCGCAAGATACCCCCGCTATCCTGCAGAAAGAATTCTTGCAGTTGTATCAATTTGTCGTGATTTTACCAAAATTCATCCAATGACTCAGAACCACCACAATATATCTTTTGGCTCAGTCAGAATTATGACTAATTCTTTCTATGAATCACCCTCAGAAGGCGTTTTGGGCTCCAACGGATCAACTCACACCTCCGCTTTCTTGCAGACTGGAGGACCGAAAGACAACATGAGTTTCTTGATCACAACTCATAAGTTGAACAACTCATAAGTTGAACATTAATAACTTTCTCCAATGGTTCCAAGCGATATCTTTGTTCATCAAAAGTCGTGGGAAGTTTGGTCATCTCACGGGTTTCATTCGTGAGCCTCCTAAGGCTGTCCCGACATATGGAGCTTGGGAAATGAAGAACTCCATAGTTATGTCTTGGCTGATCAACTCCATGGAAACTTCAATTGATAGTTCGTACATGTTCATTCATCTAGTGCTCTTTGGACATCCATCCGTGATACGTACTCAGATGTAAGAACTTTTGGCCAACTCTATAAGGTATCTAAAAAGATCCGAAAAGCAAAGTAGAGGTCAAGGACTGTGACCCAATATTATAATGATCTGGTTGCATTATCAATGAAGTGAAATTTGTACTACGACTACACTTGAAACTCTCCGACTGAATTATCCCTATTCCAGAAGATCATAAAAAAGAATCGAATGTTCCAATTCCTTGTTGGTCCTAACGAAGACCTAGATGAAGTCTGGGGTCGTATTCTTGGTTGGGATTTTCCTTCTACTCGAGGAGATTTTATTGAGATTCGTAGGGAATAAAGAAGATGACTTGTCGTGCTTGACACTTTTATTCTTTTAGTTGAGTCTTCTGTCTTGATCTCAAATAGTGCTCAGCGCTCATCCATGCCATCTTCAACAAGCCATCCAACTTGCGATTACTGTCACAAGCCCAATAACACTAGGCACAAGTGTTAGAAACTTCACTGTAGGCCAACATTCAAACCTTTGACCAAATCCTCTAGTGTCAAGGGACTCACGACGATGACCGAACAAGGCACGACTCAACCGACTTCTATCCGGAACATGAGCAATTGTTCAAGCTTTTTAGAGCCAAGCAAGTCTCTGCGGGTCCGTCGACTTCTCACTTCCGACTAGGTACTCTTCTTATGACTCATAGTTTATAACTGACTTCTCTTAAACTTTCTCGACGTACCATCCATGCTCTGTCAAAAATACCTTCAAAATTGCTGATGGATCTTGTAGCTTCATTGCTAGTAAAGATTCGATTGTACTAACTACCAAACTAACTCTAAAGTACATGTCCAATATAATTTATTATCTGTCAGCAAGTTAACAAATAATATCGATTGTCTTGTTAATTTTTCTACTGATGCCAGTGTTTTTCAGGATCTCGTTCGAGGAGGATGATTGTAACTGCTATAAGGGTAACTGGACTCAACTATTTTTAAGAGAACATAGAGAGTGAAGAAACGACTCTCAAAAGTTATAGTCTATCTCGAGTCATTGAGTGTCCCATTATGTTGCGGTGTCATTTAGGACATTCTAATTTTCAATATTTGAAAAAGTTGTTTCCTTTGTTGCTTTTTAATAAAAATCTTGTTAGCTTCAATTGTGAGACATGCCAATTAGCCCAATATCACCGGGTTCATTACTCACCTCACACTTGCATACCTTCCTCTCCTTTCTCCATTTTTCTCATTAACATATGGGGACCTTCTCGCATCTCAAGCTATACAAGTAAACGATGGTTCTTGACCTTAATTGATGACCACACTCGAATGACATAAATCTATATTTTAAAAGACAAATCGGAAGTCGATGCAACCTTCCAAAACTTATACACATTTATCTTAACTTAATTCAAAATTCCTATTAAGGTCCTTAGGACCGATAATGACCGTGAGCTTTTCAATACTATTTTGAGTGAATTTTTGGCAAGTAAAGACATCATCCACCATATTTATTGCACGGACGTTCCTCAATAAAATAGGGTAGCCAAGAGGAAAAATAGTCACCTCCTTGACGTTGCTCGTTTCATTTTGCTTCTATCCAATGCCCTCAAATAGTTTTGGAACGATGCTATTCTAACTGCCACCTATCTCATAAATAGAGTTTCCCTCTAAAATTCTTAAGTTCCAAACCCCCTTAGTCATCATGATGTTATGCTTCCTTGCCAATTGAGTCTTCTCTACATTAGATCCCAAGATTTTTGGATACACTACCTTTGTTCGGAATACTACCCATACTCAAAGAAAACTTGATCCCAAATCTATAAAATGTATCTTTTTAGGTACTCCGCAACTCAAAAGGGGTATCGGTCCCTTGATTCACCACTAACAAAATCTATGTGAGTGCTAATGTCTCATTTTTTGAAACTGTTCTCTGTTTTTCTAGATCAGCCTCTAGTGAGAGAGAGCTTAAGTTTTCCGATATTGTCCCTTATTCTACTCCTATAATGAACCACCCATTGTTCCTACGTCTGAGGAGTCCCTATCCCGTTGCGTGCACCATCTTATTATCCTTAACGAACCTCCTTGACGTTGCTAGTTGTACTGTTGCTTATTATCCTTAGCCACACAATTTGTCCACTGTTTGTAAACCAAAACCATACCCCTTTCCCTATGTTCGCATGACCTACCAAAAGCCCAAGCCAAAACCAAAGCCTTTACAGGGAATTAAATACTTGTTCTAGAAAGCCCAAGTATCTATTCAGGAAATTAAGTACTGTTTAGGGAAAGTTAAGTGCATATTAAGAGAAATTCTTGCTTGTGTACTTTTTTACAGGTAAATTTAAGGACCGATAAGTATCTTAAGATAGGTGGTTTAAAAGAATTTTGTCTCTCGGTCCTAGTTTCTCACGACACTGATCAATGAGTTTTTTAAAATATATTAATAGACTGACACTCTCCAATGCCCACTAACAAGGGTAGACATCGAACGACTGCCAAAAATTTGAGTGATTTAGACTTGCAAATGATTTAAAATTTCGTCTTTTATAAAATTCTTAAAATAATTAAAATTTTTGAAATATTTAGACTTACAAAAATATTTAAAATTGTACTGCGAAGACTTAAAAAATATGTTCGAATTCAGGCTTTTAAACTTGAAAATTGATTCAAACTTGGGCTCTTAGGCTTGAAACTTGATTCAAATATGAGTTTTTCAAATTTAGGCTCTTAGGCTTGAAAATTAATTCAAAATCGGGTTTTTAAGCTTCTACTCTTAGACTTAAAAATTAACTGAAATTTATGCATTATGAAATTAGATAATAATTGTAGTTTAGGCTTTTAGGCTTGAATAATTTGGATTTATTAAAATTGAGCCAAATATTGAATATTTGCACTTGTAAAATGACTTAAACATATTAACGGCTAAGCTTAAGACATTGCTTTTTAAATGCTAAAATAAAGACTTAATACGTCAATTTCGCCATTGAATATGCAACTCCAGTTTGCAAGAAGATAAAAGGTGACTCTTTGGAAGCAAAAAATATAATTTTGGAAGTGATTCATTAATTCAATATCCAGTAAAATTCTATTATTTTTAATGATTTCAAATTTCACAAAATTCAATGCTATGTGTCAATTCGAATAACAGGCCTAAAAAATTGTGCAAAAATATGTTTATTAAATGGTTCAAATGCTCTTAAACCATGCCTATAAATCTAAATGACAAAGTATTGGCGTAATTAGTGAAGTTTAGATGATTTTAAGCCTCTCACTTGCATTTCAAGATATTTCATAACTACAATTCATTGTTTCAAAATGTATGCGTATAGTGCATTGGCATGCGCATGCATGAGCAAAATCAATCTGTATGTGTTTCATCCAACTTAAAATTAATCACTCAAAATGCATAAAACATATCTCATCCACCCTCCATAAAAGTTTGTAGGGGGTGAAAATTTTTTGATTGATTTCAGCTTATAAAGAGCGAATGTCATATCAAGTGTTTCAATATATTTACACTGAAAGTAATTTCATGCTAGTAAGGACGTTACCCTAGTCATCGTTCTGCGTGGTTTGACTAAAAGTTTCACAAAATTATCGGTTATGACCAAAGCCCTTTAACTGGGTGGTTAGCACTAGATGATACTATTTTATTGCGTCACGACCATAACCAATATAATGACTTTCTACATTTGAGTTGTGAAATATAATGGTACAGTTAATTCATATAAATCTTTTTGGTTAGCTATGTTTGGCTTAAATTTGTCTCCCAAGAGGTTAATTGAGCTTGACAAAGAGTGTTGCCTTGATGCCACAAACCTTCTCCTCGCCTCAATTTGCTTTGTGGATAGACTTACGTATGACCTAGACCAAATGGTGGCACACGTTGGTATTGGAGGGGGTTGGAGGGCTTGAGAAGCTTCTATTTTGATCAGGGGAGATGTCTTGAGGCCTTGTGAAGCTTATGGAATGGAAGCTTCTAGAGCCCTCCAAGCCACTCCAACATTGCATGAGATTTCAAAAATAGAACACCATACAAAATTTGAACCAATAAATAAGATTTAAAAAAGCAATTTCATGAGATATCCAAAATATGGTGAACAAATGAGAAAAAAAACATTGCATAAGCATTTCAAAATGCATAAAATTCATATACTTCATCAAAGATCAAGATTTTTCATGATTATGAATTACCAAAATGTAATTCTTCTTAAGCTTCCCAGATAAAAATAACAGTTTCAATATGTGATTTGTTCTTAATTAGAAGGCTTCATAATAATATGAAAATGCTTTGTGGTATTACTTAAAACTTCATCAATTCAACCATAGTTTTATAGGCACTAGTCTGAAAAAGTGAAATAGAATGAGTTAATTCTTCCCCAATTTTCATTCTGAGAGAAATGATCTTCATTTCAAGCATAAAAAACGTATAATGATTAGTTCTTCCCCACCTTTTCTTTTGTTTCTCTTTTCTTTCTTTATTGATCATTGAAATTGCAATAAGTTCATTAAATATTTTTACAATACAATTTGTTTCTTGTATGCACAATTTCAATAACTCGCCTGCCATCTAAAATCTTTATGTTCACAATAAGTTATGTTAAAAGTTGAAGATCTTATCACAGGAAATATATTTAATTTGTTTTCTACTCTCGGTAAAGATTAGTTTGCTTTCAACAAAATTCACATGCGAATCAATATTAGATCATTACAAACTCTTAGACCAGAACATCTCAAATCAAGAACCAAGGAAATCCAAAGTAGTATAATCTTCCCGAATAAAAACTGAGTTATATCTTCGAATTTTGAAGATTTCCCGAACCTAATAATCTCAATCAGCATCAAATTTGAATCACATAACAACGCACACTATACATCAACGCTCAGCCTAAAAAATATCTCCCAAAATACATGGAAATGCCACTAAAAATCAAATAGAACAAAATACCCATTTTTTTTTTTTCAGATCAAAGCAAATCACTATGGTGCTGCGGGTACAGTGTTGATGCGCTATGTACGAAAAAAACCCATATAAGGGAGGAGGCGCTGCCCCTCCTTACACCTCAGCAAACTTCACTGTTGAGCTTGATCCATAAAATTGAGAGCTTTGTGTCGACCATTGATCAACACAATCAGGCAGGCTATGTATATCTTTAGCTGACAGATTTTCCATGATTTGAGTGCTAAAAGGACTAAATTTTAAATTTATACTTATAATACAAATAACTTGAGTTACATTAAAGTATCATAATTATTAATTTTTAAAAAGCGAAATATATTAATGTTATATTAGAATTGTGTGATATTGTATATAAATCTTTCCATTCCTAAAATAATAGATTTTTGGTATCGTTATCTGACTACAATCTGCCGTGAAGAATAAGAGCAGCTCTTCATTATCGCACTGCTTGTGTTAAGTACAGCTGAGGAACTTTGATACAACAAGCTATGATCAATAAATGTCATTTGAGAAATTTATAAAATATATTCATTTTTTCTTTTTCCTATCTGACCCTTAATATAATATATTTCATATTTTTTCCTTAGGCCGGTGATAAGATGTCGTGGCGGATCATCATAGCCGGCGCAACGCTGGCGGTTCTGCTCTCTCTGGTGCTCCACGTAGCTCTTCACTCTCCCATCTCCCCGCTGCCTTTGGCTCTACCTTCTTCTAGTTTCCAGCCCAACAATCTTCTCAAGGTATTCTTCTGCCACGACTTTTCTTCAAGGAGATTATACAATTTTATTCCTTTTAAAATAGTGTTTTATTAAAAATATTCCCACTTTTATCAAATTTATATGATTATGAATTATTTAAGGCAAATTTTTAAAAGTTAATTTTAAAAATTATTTATTAAAAGAATAATTAAAAAATATATTTTAAAAAGTGCTTGTCACATATAATGGGTGGTTAAATCTCTTCACTTGATTAATTGGTGATTATTATGTGAGTGGATGCTTGGCTCATCATAATTTCTTTTAATTTTAATGAGTTTAATTTAACTAGATATTTAATAATTTTTTTTAAAAAGATTTATCTTGAAATTTAAAAGTTTCTAAATTTTTATTAGATTTATTTGGACATTCAATAAATTATTTTTGAAAAATATTTTATAATTTTATGTTAAAGACTTTTCTTTCATTATAAATCTTTTAAATTTGATATTCAATTTAAAATATTATAAACTACTTTTCTTTAAATTTTTCTTAATATTTTACAAAAGTTTGTTTAATATTTTTAAATCTCGGGTTTTAAAGAATTTTATTATTTTATTAATTTTTCGTGCATTTAAAGTATTGCTAGGATAAATATTTTCTTAAAACTATTTTGATATTTTATTTAAAGATTTTCTTAAAAATAATTTATAATTTTTTTTTGATATATTTAATATTTTAAATTTTAAAAATATATTAAGAAGTTTTCTATAAATCATTTATATTTTCTATAAGTTTTAAATCTAATTTTCAAAATAGTAATTTATTTAATAATAATTACAATAAATAAAAAATAAAATTTATATCATATTTATATAAAATAAGTTAAACAAATTAAAAAATATTGTTCGACAAATATTTGGGTTTTTTTAATATATATTTTTTAATTTATTTTCTTATATATTAACTGTATTAAGTTATATTAAAAAATGATTTTGCACATTTTTATGTAATTAAATAAAATATAAATATATGTAAAATAGAATTTGTTTTATAATAATTATAATCAATAAAGAACAGAAATTTTAAATTAGTAATTTATTCTAAAGTACTATTTTTCAAATTAGTAATTTTATTTTATAATTATTATGATAGATAATAAAAATTTTACACCATATTTACTATAAAATGAGCTAAAAAAATTAAATATTTGTCTTAAATAAATAATTTGATTTTAAACTTTTAATTCTAATTTAATTATATAATCATTTTAAAATTTATAAAGACCGTGATTTTACACACTTTTATTTAAAAAATAAAAAATAAAAAATATTTAAAATAGCTATAAAATTAACAATAAAAGTTATTGCAATTAGTTACAGGATTAGTTATGAAAGCTATTACTAATGTTTTACTAAAATATATAATTTAAAAAATATAAATGTAAACTATGAAAAATTAAAAATTGTGGTCTCAAAATATTAAAAAATACAATTTCAAAATATTGCTAAAAATAATCCTGAATAAAAATCTCTTATAAAATTCTGAACACTATCCTTGTGATGTTAAAAATTTATAAATTATGGCAAAAATATAATTTTCTCTAAAAAGATAAAATTAATAATTATTAATCAAAGTGATGTCAAATATTGAATTATGTTATTCTAAATTAAGGATTAAATTTTAAAATTAGAAAATAGAAAATATTTTAAATAAAATTTAATAAAATATTTTAAATAAATTCTTTTAGTAAAATTTCAAAATAAATTTAATAAGAATTCTTTATTTTTTTAAATTTGTGAATTTTTAAAATTTAATACGAATAATTTTTAATAAAGTTCTAAATAAGTTAAAATAATAGAACAAAAAATATATTTCTATCTATATGGCCGGCCAAGTGGCCTGCTCAAACCATAATCCCCCTTTTACTTTGTTGAGTGGTTAGTTTTCATTCACTTGGGCGTCTAGCTCCTTTATATATCCTTTTATAGATTTTTTTGCAACTACCTTTTAAAAGTTTATCCAAGTGCTTATTGTGTCTAGTCTGTAGCTGTAAAATAAATAAATGAAATGTTTAATATTGAGTATTTGATAAATTGATACTGTTATCAAAGTTCACAACAATGATATATGCCTACAAAACATGAAGAGTTGTCAAGACTTTATTATAAATTTATTGAAATTAATGTTTGGATGCGCTTTGACTGAAAAGTTATCTCAATTAAAATGTATTAACTTTCGTTCCTCGTCATGTGTACTTTTATATGGCACGTCACAAATTTTATATTTATAGTGCTATAGATTTAAATAGAAGTATTGATCTTTATTTACTAACATTTAATGTACCCCAACGATATATATATCTATGTGTGTGTGTGTGTGTAATTGACTTACACATGCATAGCTTTTTTATTTAATTTATTTTCCTGTTATTTTCATGAAAATTTGGACATTATTAACATAGAAGTTAGATCAGTTTGATTGTGCTCATATTTCCGAGGATCATAAACTATATTGTTTTATATTTCTGAGGTTCACAAACTAAAGAGCTTTCTTTTTCTGTACTTTAAGAGTGTGGAAAAAATAGGAGAAGGAATTCTCATCCTTCCAGAAGACACATGTTTGGGGAAAGATGGCAAGCTCTACACAGCTACAAGGGATGGCTGGATAAAGAGAATGCATTCCAACGGTACTTGGGAGAACTGGAAGATGATTGGTGGTTCTTCCCTACTAGGGATAACCCCATCCGTGGATGGAGATATTATTGTTTGTGATGCCGAACAGGTTTCGGACGGCAGCTCTACTCATTTTTATGTGCATTAACCATGGTTTAACTTCCAATAAAATAGAATTATTTATGTAGGGTTTACTAAAAGTTGGAGAGGGAGGCCTCACCGTTCTAGCAACCGAGGTGGATGGCACCAAGATATTGTACAGATTTCTTCCAAAACTCAAAAAATTTCTTTTCCCTTTGTTATTATAACAATCTCCTGAAAAAGAACAACTTTGTTACAAAAGATTTGCAGATGATGCCATTGAAGCCTCAGATGGGAGCATTTATTTCAGCGATGCAAGTTCCAAATTTGGATTCCATGATTTTTTCCTGGACCTCCTTGAAGCTCGCTCAACTGGCCGTCTCCTAAAATATGACTCTTTGAAGAAGAGGACGTCAGTTGTTCTTTCCAACCTATCCTTTCCTAATGGCGTTGCTCTTTCACCGAATGAGGATTACTTGCTTTTATCTGAAACCTATAAGTATGCAATCACAGTCCACATTTCTGTTTTGGAGCATAATAAGAGAAAGCAACTAATGGTTTTCTGCTCCAGGTTTAGATGTCTTAAGTACTGGCTCAAAGGAGAACTGAAAGGAAGTACAGAGGTTTTCATTGATAATCTTCCAGGCGCGCCAGATAACATCAATCTTGCACCTGATGGGTCTTATTGGATTGCCTTAATTCAGGTATATTTAAATATTTTTTTTTCTTTTTTGCCTGTGGGTGTTTCGTAGCACCTTTTTAATAGGATTTACGTCAAAATTTAGCATAAATTTAGCCAAACATGATAAATAGGTAAGCTAAATCCAACACTCTGCCATATCCAATTCTCTTTGTTCCTTTTCTTTTTTGATGTAAAATTCGGCTATTAGGTGGATTTAACTGGTTTAGTTTTGGAAGCAAACATGTTGAATCAATTTATGCCAAATACAACGTATAAATTTATTAGATTTACTCTTAACTGAACCAAACACTATTCCGGATTTAACAACATCTAGATTTGAAGAATCCGGATTTACTAAACCCTGCTCGCAGCCAAACACTCTTTCTTCATTCAGTGGTTAATGCAATCACTATAACTGACGAACTGGTTGATTTCAGATAAGATCACGGTGGCTGGATCTGATACACTCATCGCCATTAGTGAAGTTAGTAATAGCAGCATTTCCCTGGGCCGTTGAACGGCTCCCTTCTATGTTGTTTAAAAGTGCCGCTGTTGTCAATGTTGACTCGAATGGGAAGATCAGAAGGATGTTCGATGATTATAATGGAGAAACGATTTCTTTTATAACTTCAGCGTTAGAGAATGAAGGTCACCTCTACCTGGGAAACCTGGGCAGCAACTTCCTAGGAAAATTTACCCTCAAGGATTAAGGTACTCACAACGCTGGAAATAAAAACTGCAATGTTACACTGCTGTTCATGAGCTTGTCTTGTACTGTTCTGGTGTTAGGGAAAAATAGCAATTAATAACCATTTCTTGGAGGCCAAAATTTCCGAGTATATAAAAACATGTTTTAAGTTTTAATTAATCGAGTCCTATTGTATGTAATGCATTTCTAGGAGTAAGTGAGTCCAAATGCTTAATAAGTTTGCTATGGAGATGTTTGGCTGGCAGTTTTTGTGATGTACTGTAAATTAATTACATGAATTTTTAAAATTTTCATGTTTGATGTGTTGTAAATAAAATTCTGATGAATATATGGGGTATTCTATTTTTACATAAAGCTACATTTTAGTGTAAATGAATTCTGCTCACAACGAGCACAACTCATTTACGACGGTTCTTTCTTCTGCTAATGTTTTGCTCTAGGACAGACGAAGGCTTTCGGGCTTCTCATTCCTTCGTCTGTAGGATTATAGAGAATCTGAGAGGCTATGAGACTCCGAGAGTGGGCGGAAACATAGGCAGGGACTGAGACCAAGATTGGAAAATACACGAGGAAGGGGGTTGACGGTTTCTGGTCGGTTCAAACATGTTGAGTAGCACGATTTTGAAAGGTTAGTCCCTCTTTGTTTTTTTTTTTTTTTTGTTTCTTTCCTTCAAGCCTCGCCAAATCAATAGTATACTTCCTATTGATTTTTTCATCTTTTGATTCATGGCTAGGGTGGAATTCTAACTTAAGTAAATAACGAGCTCTATGTTTATTAACTTGTCAGAAAGTGCAGTTCTTATCAAATAATATGATGTGTTAGGCTTATCCTCTGGGGTTTTATGAATAGATTTAGATCAGAATGCTACAAGAAATGTTAAGTTTCAGTTACTGGTTAAATTATATGATAAGGTTTAATAAGTATTTGCTTTAAAACGAACGAAGCCTAGCTTGTTTGTAGTTTTCTAGTTAAAAGGAATAATGCATGAAAATTTTCTAATTTGGGTTGATTTCATATAAAATGAACAAAGTCTAGCATTTTGGTTGAGCCACCTCGAACTCGATTCTTTTTTACCAATGAGGCGAATCTAATCTTGACTAGGTGGGTATATTGGACTTAGAATCTTGTTTGAAGTAACTTCAAATCTCAACTTATTTGGTTATAATAGTCTTTGATCATGGATATTTAAAGCTAATTTACATAATTAGTTATTAGTTAGTTAACTAGAGACTAGATAATGATTATAATTTAGCTTATTGTGTTCATTAAGATTGTTTGATTAGGATAATCTTCACCTAGATAGATTGATTATGAATTGCATGATTAATTATTCTATTGAAATATAGTGTACTTGTGATTTTTATTTTGGTTGTCAAACATAGTATTAATTATCTATTTCTACATTGAAGAAATAAATAGACCTAGAGAGTTAACAATGATTCTCCTCTTTATGTAAATTCTTACATTGTTTCATTAACCTAGAGAATTAATTGAGCATTTTATTTCTCCAACATGAAATAATAGAAAAGGAGAGGCAAATTAGCCAAAAGTATGGGTTGTTGGGTCATTGAATTTCATCTTAATTTAAAAAGCTTGTTTTGTAGAGAGAATGCTAAGAAAGAGTTTTTAGTGGTTTATGTGAGATAGCGGAGGGATCAAAAATAAAATAATTTAGTTTTACCTCCATTAAAAGGAAAAATTATTCCATGCGGACGGACACCGCATGCATCTTGTATGCGGTGTCCGATCCTGACCGTAAATCAGTTGATCTACGGTTAGGATGTATTTTGATGGGTCCCACCTAATTTTTTTAAAAAAAAAAATTTGAAATATATCTTGACCATAGATCGCCGTGATTTACGGTCAAGATCAGACTCCGCATGCAGAGATGCATGCGGTGTCCGTACACAATAATTTCTCCATCAAAAGACTTTGCTAAAAGAATTTTTTTGGTAAGATTTACATGCATACCATGCAACTCTTTTGTATTTATGCATCTAATGCCTACATTTTAATTTCTACATATATACCATTTTTCTGTATAAAAAGTTAGAAAAAGTGATCTTTTTTAGGTGATTTGAAATATTTGGGTAGTATAAGTGTAAAAGGTAAAGTTTAAGTGTTAAATATGTAAATACACAGGAATTGAGCGGTATGCAAGTAAATGTATCTTTTTTTCGCTCTCTAATGCACCCTAGTCTATATAAGCACCATCCCATTTAAACTTGATTTAATCATCTGAATTTGGAATGATGTTGAATTTGGCATCCTCCCTACAAAAAGATCATCGGCCTACTAATATTTTTGAATTTAACAAAGCATTAAGAGGCTATTTGTTTCAATGTTTTTATTTATTTATTGTTGTCATATTTTGTAATCTTATAATAAAAGATGCTTGATTTGTTTATGATTATGGTAATATTCATCATTTTGTTGATTTTAGTTTTAGGATGGAAGAGGAAGATAATGAAGAACATCAATTTAATGTGTTTGATTTTGAGAGAGGCATGGAAATGGTTCAAATTGCTCGGACAACTGCCATCGTTGCAGCAATGATGACTGCATTTTTGTACAAGCTTAACACAAAAAAAATTACAATCCTGAGCGGAATATACAACATCAAATATCTATCTTGATTATATAATGACAATGATTTCAACTGCATTGATATGATTTGAATGAGAAGAGCGTATTTCTTTAAACTATACGGTTTAATACGAAGAAGAAGATTATTTTTGGACATATTTAATGTAACAATTGAGGAATAGGTCACTATGTTATTACACACTTTGGGGCACATTTTTCGTAATTGAATTAAGATTCGCGTATGTTTCAGTAGTTGAGAAGGTTCAACACATGATGCAACAACATTAAAAATGCATTAGATGACTCTATCAATATTAGATGACTCTCGGGATTGGTTGGAAAAAACGAGATCATATTGCTAATGTCATGTGAAATCACATGATTAATGAGGGCTATTAATAATAAGTTTCTCTGTGTTTTTTTTAGATAATTAATTTTTTTTTGTAATTGTTGTTTATGGAGGTGTTTTTCATAATATTTGCAAAAACATTTAATCTAGTTTATGTTTAGGTAATTGGTTAGTCTACTTATATGTTGAGTTTTGTCATTTGTTTTAGTTTTTAGGTTATATGCATTAAATGGATGAATTGCTTTTCCAACAGCTAGAATTGTCTTGTCCATTTTTTGTTTTTTATTCCACTTATGAAATTGTTATTGTCTTCTTCTCTTACACAAGACATTGTGGATTGTTGTTGAATTTTTTTTATTATTGTATTATTTTCACTTTGATGCAACATATAAATGCAATCATTTTATGTAGGTGTTTTCACATGGAGTCCCTACAACCAATTAATGCTTATTCTTCCAAAACTAATAAGAAAAGGAAACATTTTATTGGATCTTAAAGCTAGAATGGATGGTAGGTTTACTTCATATTCTATCAGAATATGTGGATGCTAATATAGAAAGTGTTCAAGGTTTTTAAAGATGTATCGATCAAAGCGTTGGACAAAAATTAAAAGAACAGTTTGGAATAGATGTAACAACTGAGCTGTGTAAAAATCAGCTCCGACATCAGAGGAGTATTTGGGTTCACATTCAACAACTTAGAAAAAAAATTGGGTATATCGTGGGATTGAGGATAACAAAATAATTTTAATGGGTCATGAGTAGTATGTGTCACATATTCAAGTATTTTTTAGAGCAATTATCAATTTCTTGGCATTCATCTTAAAAAATGACTAATTATTATTATTATTAAAATTCCAAGCTTTGCCAAAAGATGTTGCTTAATTGAATGTGCCAATCACAAATTACATGGAGTTGGAGAAAATTTGTAGTGAAGGTCACACTCCTTGAGACTGGGCTAAATCTGGGAATTCTAACATTCAACAAATTAGCTAGGAAGAAGATGACTTTCTAAGTTTTATTCAGACTGATGTTGATGCATACACACTCCTATTATTCTAAATGTTTATATCAAAGAAATTGCCACAAGAAAGATAAATCAACAAATGTCATCATCTTACCTTGTTATGATGGCAGGTAGTGTTGGTAAGGTTGCTACTGCGATCAAGAGAAAAACATCAAATAGATAGTGTTGGTAAGGTTACTAATGCAATCGAGAGCACAACTGATACTAAGTAAAGAAAATTATTTATAGAACTGATGACAGAGCTTGCAAACATTCACAAATTCTTTGAGGAAGAGATTGATGTTATATATGAAAACTTATCCAAGAATCCTACCATGATTCGTTCATTCCTTTCAAGACCTATGCAATCCAATGCTCGATGTATAAGGAAAGATTAGATAAATGGCTTCGATGATTCTGTTTTATTAGTGGATTAGTTACTCTAACTAATTTATATTTTGATCTCTAATGTTGTATTGACATATTCATAAGAGTTGAACAATAGATAGCTGAATATCCAAAGCAAGGATTGTTCAGTTCAGTTGCATTGTTTCTCTTTCTCTTTCAACTTTTTATTTGTTTCAAAGATCAACTTGAGCTTTTGATACATTTCACCTTTAATTGCATGCTCAAATTATTAGCTTTAATTTTGGTTGAATTTTCGTCTTTAATTGTATGGTCAAATGTGTTTGAATGTATGCATACGCGTGCTCAAAAAAAGATTATTATGAATATGATGTGGCAAAAATGTAGGTTTCTTTTCATTTTTTTATTACTATGAAAATAATGTGGCAAATATTACTTAGATGCAAATTATATAAAATATTATACATATTTATTTAAATTTAATAATTTTTTTTGAAAAAATAAATTTAATTTAAAATATTATATAAATAAAAAGAAATATTTAAATATTAAACATATAACATTATAAAAACATATAGCTAATTCATTAAAAATAAAAATTCTATAGTCTATTTACACATAACTAAACAGCTCATAAACATTCATAATACATTGTTTTTATTTTACTCTCAATGCATCTAAAAAAGAAAACCCCCCTATATCTACTTAACATACAAGCAAACAGTTTCAAAATAGTCGGAGTACACTGCAATCAGAGTACTCTGCAAATAGTTTACATTGCACTTCATTTTCAACAAACCAAACAACCCTTTAGTAAGCTTGTTTTGTAGACAAAATGCTAAGGAAGAGTTTATATAGCAGATTATGTCAGATGGTGGAGGAATCAAAACTTAATAGTTGAGTTTTACCCATTGAAGAAGCTTTGTTGAAAGGCTTTTTTTTGGCAAGATTTACATGCAAACCATGCAACTCTTTTGTATTTATATGTCTAACACCTAAATTTTAATTTCTAAATATATACCATCTTTTCTATGCATGAAAAGATGTATTTGACATTTTAAATGTTAAAAAAGTTCTATTTTTTAGGTGAAATGAAATATTTGGGCAGTATAAATGTAAAAAGTAATGTTTAGGTGTTAAATATGTAAATACATAGAAATTGAGTGGTAGGTATGAAAATGCTCCTTTTTTTACTCACTAATACACCCTGTTTGAATTAAATGATGTTGAATTTGGCATCCACCCTACAAAAAGGTCATTGGCCTACTAATCTACTTGAATTCAACAAAACATTAAGAGACTTTTTGTTTCAATATATATATTGATGTCATGTTTTTTTTTTTATTCTTATAATAAAAAAATGTTTGATTTGTTAGTATCTATTGTATCAATATAATCATGATAGTTATGATTATGACTACAATAATATTTAATATTTTTGTGGATTTTAGTATGAAGATGGAAGAGATCTTTGAAGATAATAAAGAACAACAATCTAATATGGTTGACTTTGAGAGAAGCATGGAAATGGTTCAATTGCTTGGATAACTACTATCTTTGCAACAAAGATGATTGCATTTTTGTGTAAGATTGAGATTGAAAGAAAAAGTGCATTCCTTAGCAGAATATACAATGTGAAACGTATTTATTTAGATTATACAATGACAATGATTTTGATTGCATTGATATGGTTTGAATGAGAAGAGCATTTTTTTTCAAGTATATGATCTAATGCAAAAAAGAATATTACTTTTAGACACATTTAATAAGTTGAATTAAAAAAAAGGCCAACAACACATTTCAACAAAGAGGTTTGGCGAAACAAACAATTTTTATGAGAAAACTAAAAAGGTGCATGATCGAATTCAATTAAAAAATAAATGAAACCAGTTAAAAAGGGCTGGAAGATCTAGAAATAGCTCGAAAGAGGATCCACTGGCCTTGGTTGAGATCCAATTAAAAACACCATAGATGCATCAACTGATTAATGGAAGGAGAAATTAGAGGTCAAATCTATTTTAATACATATATATTTAAATTTTCCCGGCAAGCACACTTGTTATACATAACTTCTTACTTCTGATTTAATGAATGATAGGCTATACCAAGTGCTAAGAAATTTAAGTTTGGTGAACTTGAACCACAACTAGAAGAGGAGCTAGATGGTATGTTTGGTGGTGTTGTTGCGACTAGTAAACATTATTGAACTGCTCAGGGTTCAAAAGAGCCTAGATATAGCCTGACTGATTCTATTAAGAGATCACCGCATGGCATAATTGATATTAGTGAATCTAGCAAAGCAAGAACACCACCTTCTTTAAACGCAAGAGCAACTTGTACTAAAAAAATTGGTCTTGCGTACCTATGAAGCCAAATATTTGAGCTAGTTACAGAATGCACGAACTTATCTTTTGAGGCTACCATCACACAATAATTTTCATTTATTCTTGATGTAATAAAAGTACTTGAACATATACAAGACATTTTTTAGGATATTCCCTTGTATTTGAACTCATTGAAGCTAATTGAAGATCCTGTGAAGAGGGATGTTTTCACGTCCATGACACCTGAGAGGAGGGTCCATTACATACATTTCTTATATGAAAATCACAATGTCTGATTACTATTGTCTATTTGTGTTTCATGTGAAGTGCTTCTCACATTTTTGTTTAATATCTACTTATGACATTTTTTTTGTGGCAGAACAATTGCTCTTATTTTAATCTCATTTAATGATGTACTTTGGCATAACTATTATTATTGATGCTAGCACATGTGATGTGTCTTCTTGCATGCCATATGAATCATCCATCGCTTGCATGCCATATATGACGTCAAAATGGACCCTTAAGGGGCATCCGAGTCGATTCCATAACATGTTTTGTATGAGTCAAGTAATTTTTATTGATTTTTTAAATGAACTACATGATAGGCATGGTCTTTGAGGCACTTCTAGAAGGACTTCGAAAGAGATATTGCTATAACACTTTACATTTTATCACATAATAAATCAATAAGGTCAACATGTGAGAGATTTCAGCACTCATCCAAAATCATTAGTTGATTTTCTCTATTAGTTTAAATATCTTGGTAAGTATGACTTCCGAAGTAATCAAGCACGAAAGCCCAACTTTCTGAAATATTCCTATAAAAATATTTTGTGATCTCGATATATGTCATAATTTAAGGTATATCGAATTCTTTTTTATTTTCATCGAAAGTAAAACAAAGATTTAAATTTAAATTTTTTAACATTTTATATAGGATTGTATTGGAGCTATTGATGAAACACATGTTAATGCACGTGTGTCAAATACTGAAAAGTTTGCATATAATAGACTTTTTGATTTACCTACACATAATGTAATGACAGTATGTCACTTCAATATGTGTTTCACTTTTGTCATGGAAGGTAATGTTCATGATAGTCAAGTATTCAAGTTTGCAACACAATCTTGTATGCATAACTTCCCCTTGTCACCTTCAAGTTGGATAACTCTTCCTTAAACCTTATATTAAAGTTTCACATAACAACACATTGTTGATTGTCCTAAAAGTGAAATATTATTTAGTGGATGTTTGATATCCACTGTAACGATGATTTTAAAACATTTTTTCTAACACAAGATATCACATTCCAGACTTCAAAAGAGCTAGTCAAGTTGTGTGGGGATGAAAAGAGATGTTTAATAAACAACATTAATCATTACAGGGTGTAATCTACAGGGCTTTTGGAATTTAGAAGAAAAAATGGGTTATTCTAAGAGATATGACAACCTACTCGATTGAGAAACAGGTTAGAATTGTTGCTGCAACAACGACACTTCATAATTACATACGACGTCATTCTTTGGATTTCATAGTTGACTTTGCAAGTGTAGATGATAATGAATCAGTGCCTTCTGAAGCATATGAACATTACTTGGGTGAATCAATGATGGAAAATGATGAAGATATCATCAACACCAGCGTTCAAGATAGAGAAGGAGCGGATGAGATGGCCGAGTTGCAAGAGCATATCACTGATGCTTTAATTAGTTATTGATTTAATATTGTATGCATGCTTGTTATGCTCATCGTATTATGTAATGTATCTGAAGAATGTTTTAATTTTTTATAACACAATTCACTGCTGGAACCAGTCTAGTTGATCAGGTTGATTGATTGTTGATCTTATAAAAGATTTGAGTGGTATTTTGGGAGTTTCAGAATTTTCTCATGTTCCCTTGTGTCGATGTTTCTATTAAAGTGAACATTTTGCATTCATTTTTAGTTCAGGATGATGCTTTGGTGTAGAAAATTTTGGTTAGGATAACTTTATGGTGTTATATATGAATTGAGGAGTGCATGTGTATTCAGACATGCAACTTTATGGTGTTAGATATGAAAAAAATAGTTACAGGAATCAAAATCTATTTACTTTTATTCTTGTTGGTTTAGACGTGAAACTTTATGGCACTAGATACGAAAAAAAAGGTTGTAAAAATCAAAATATGTTTACTTTTATTACTTTTGTGTGTGTGGAAATCTATTAAGGTATATTTGTTTGCTATCATTGAAGTGATATGTATGCAAATGCCTAGTTGGTTTGATATCTGCTTCATTAAAGCTGATATCACCTGATACCTTTTGCATTGAAGTGGTATGTGTCGGCACAATTTTAGGGGGATTCGTCCTGTGGAAGCTGTCGGCCGCCGGAATGGAAATTTAGTTACCCGCTTCAGAGGGACATTTAATTTATATACATTTAAGTTTAGAAAAATATTTAATCAAACTGATCTTATATCTTTCAAAGTTTAGATGAAAGTGCACTACACCTCAAGCTATGTATCTATCCCGAAAGATAAACACAACTTGAGGGTGAGGCTCGATCAAATAAACTAAGAAATGTATGACATCTATTTGGTCTACGAAACCATATTATAAGCCGACAAGTTCCTCTATTTAATATAAAAATTTTAATAGGGTTTATATTAAGTTGGGTTTTTGAAATGTTTCATATAACGAGAAGCCCTTATATTTAATCACATCTTAGATAACCGAAGTCATCTAAGAAAACTCTCGATAAAAAATCAGGGGATATTATCTTCAAGAAGTTCCAAAGAATAGAACTTTTCAACGAGATCGGATAAAGAAGTGTGAACCGGGAATGACTTAAATTTGGCACATTTATTTTTGGAATCCAAAGGGAGAAAAACTAGGGGGACATCGTAGATCCTGAGGAGAACCTAAGTGACCTCCCAAACTATCCTACTGTTTGGCTTCAGTTTTGGAGAATATAACTATTGAGTGTTTCATCCTGCCAATTTTATTAATTAGGGCTTATATTCTTGTGAAATGATCACACAAATAGCCTGGAAGATGTGAGGATTTAGGTCGTGACGAATGACAACCTCGGAATCCTAAAATAAGTTAGGCCTTAAATTGCATGGCAGAGTTATACAAAGACCTAAAGATAAGTTTATGATTTATGTTGCATAAATAAATAACCTCAATTCCTATGGATCGTTGTTTAATTCTAAGGAATTGTTTAGCCGATGTAGGCATGTTCTGCTATTGAAGATAGTTGTGCTGCCCATGATGCTAGCTCCAAGTTCTTCGTCGTAACAAGTTTAAGTTTTTTAATGTGTCACTTTCTGATGTCAAATCAAATGTTCCCTTAGTAAATATTATGGGGGATGTTAAAGTTGATTAGAGCGACATCGGTTATGATCCTACGGTTCCCTCGTTCTGGTACCACTATTTTCTTTTGGATTCACTCAGTCCAAATGAATTTACTAAACTCAACTTAATGAGTTTCATACTTGATTTAGACCATGGGAAATCTCTTTAGCAACCGTAGGTTACCTCCTCCAAGGGATTCCCGATCATTCGATAAAGACATTTTAAATTAGTTGTAATTTTTGTTTCGTTCTGTTTGTGATTAAATTTTGAGTTGTCATATATTTTGAATATTGTGGCGGTGAATTTTATCTTATTTTGATTTTTAGTTTTGGTTTCAGTTTGGTGGTTATCCTAAAGAATTTGGTTTTGACATGCAGGGGGAAATTGTTATTTAACATGCAAGTTTATAAGCTTGAAAAATACAGTAAAGAAAGCACAGGAAAAGAATGTACTGTGAACTATAAAAGCGTGATTGTCGAGTCTTCTCGTTCATCCACTTGAAAATTTAGTATCTTTTTCAGTAAACATTTATAATTTGCAGGAAAGTAAAGCCTATAATAGGTTTGTCGCAGGCCTACCAAATTCTATGTCATAACTTTGTGGATCATATTCATTTAAATGTATAGATGATTTCTCAAGCAAGGCATAATAAGTTTAATCATGTTTCAAGATATCCAAAAGAGTATGAGAAAGGTCCAGAGACCGGGCCCCGTGTATCTCACAATCTCTAAGGATGGGGTAATTATCATTTGATATTTTATTTATAAATTATGTAGGTGAAAGTCTTTGAGGGTGAATTGACTTAATTAAGAAGCTTAACTGATTTGATTTTTTTTAAGAATGGGCTTGTAGTGTTTCAAAAGTTTCAAATTAATCATAGTTCATTTTTTAAAACTCATTAGACAAATTTTGATTAGGCATAATTCACTACTAAGCCCTTAAAGTTTAATGGGTAGATATGTAATTAAAAAAAAAAAAAAACCATTTAAATTTTTATGTTCTTAGTCATTATCTTGAATCATACACCTATTTGGGGTTTAAAATTAGTGAGTTATGTTCTTCCAAAATCAAACCCTCACCTTGATATCTTCTTATTTAATCATTCTTCCAAACTTCATTAATGTAAGGAATTATGAATTTATCTTTAATAAAATAAAAGTGAGATTGGTTACTACCACTTATCCATTTTATGTTTCAATCATCAATACTTGTTAGTTAAGATTATTCATTACCCATTTCCCATTTTAATTAAGCCTAAATAATAATTAAGGTTAAATCATCAAAATTACAATTTTGTCTCTAAGGACCTAACACTTCATAATTTATCAAATTTAATGCAAATAACTTTAAAATTTCATGTTGCCCCACTCATGGGCTAATTAAAACATCAGAGGAGAAAATGTAATTTTTTTGAATTTATTTAATTTTATAATTATTTTTAATGCAAAAATAAGGATTTTTAATGAAAATTTAATAACTCAACCAAAATAAAAATCATATCCTTAAGGAAATTATTAGAGGTTTTCCTAGGTCAGAGGATCATTTAGACCAATTTTTATGATTTTTAGAGATTTAATTGAATTATTAGAATTATTTGTTTTTTTAGTTTAATTAAATAGAAAATATTATTTAAGTAGAAAATTAAGTTTTATATTTTTATTAAATCTCTTTGAGTCCGGGAAACCCAAAGAAATAAATTTCATATTTTTGTAATTATATTTTAATTATTAGAATTATTTTAGTGGAGAACTAAAGAAAATTCATTTTAAGCCTTTAAAAATTAATATCTTCACTTAGAAAATTAGGAAAATTATCTTAATTAGTTTCAATTGGTCAACAAGTCAAATGTGACACTTTAGTATGTTTTCACAATTTTATAATTTTTATAATTTTAAAATTAATTTTTAATTATTTAAATGCTTAAAATTGGCTAAAAAATGAAGTGTTTATTTTAATTCCAATTTTATTTTTTTAGATTCCTCTAGTCATAAGGAGCTCCCAAAGTTAATTTATTCATTTTTAAAATTATATTTTAATTATTTTAATGTCAAAAATATCATTTCACTTAATTAATCTATTTTAATGGTCAAATTAACTCCAATTGACTAGAAATTTTTATGGGGAACCCCTCTGAAATTAAATTATAGTGGAGAATGATTTTATGTCATTTACATTTACAATTACTCCAATTTAATTTTTATTTATTTTTAGGGGTTGGTGACAATTAGGGTTGTTTTTAATGAGTTAATTCATGATTATATTTTTCCTTGGGTCCTCTGACCACAGTGAACCTACAAAAATAAGTTTTTTATTTTTCTGATTAATATTTTAATTATTGTATTTTTTATACAAAAACCTAAACCATTAACTTGAAAATTAGATATCTCTAGTTAGAGATGCCCCTTGAACTTGGAAAAAACCAAAGGAGAAACCTAACAACAGAGATATCAAAAGCCCCATGGTCCCATGTCATGGTGAAATGTCTATGCAAATAAAAAATCCAAATTAGGAAAACATCATTTAATTAATTAAAAATCATACATGCATCAAACAGAAATGAAACCATTTCCACATTGTTCTCCTCTGTTCACTAAGCAAGAGGGTATTTTCTTTTATTTTTGTGATTTTCCTACACCAAGATATACATTTTTAAAGTTTTGAAATTTAAATAAATAAGAAAAATACCTATTTTTCTATTTAAGTGATGCGGCACCACCTCAACCTAGGCAGATCCGAACTTTCCACGCGGAGTCTTCCGGTTCGGCGCCGCCAGCCACCTCGGCACTGACTCGGCCCGCCTTTTTGTTCTATTCATCCATCTGATGCAATCACAACCATCCATTTGATACACGCGGAAACAAACGACATCCGTTCATCATCCCCAAATTCCTAGCCCGAGAACTGTCCAACTTCAAACCTTAATATTTGTCTCAATACTTAACCAAATTAAGTGCATTTTGTTCCTATAGGCTTGTCTTGACTAGGAGAACATATCCATATAGTTGATCAAGTCTTAAATCAAGTATATAAGCATGGAGAATTAAATGAAGTTCGTTTTAAGAGGAGAGTTCAATACATTTGCCCAATGGCCTCGATTGGGTGCTTCCAAAAGCTTTTTTGAGTCCAAAGAGCTTCTAGATGAAGCCTCAAGCTGTGGTGAAATGCCTAAGTATGAAATTGACCAAGGACGATTTAGGGGGTTGATCAAAGTCTACCCTAGGTGGTTTGGTGATAGGGCTTTTGTGGGGGATCTTCTTCTCTCACTCAGGGGATGGTGTGGGTGCAATTAATTTAGATTTGGTGGAGTTTTGAGGGATGTCCTTTTTCAAGCTTAAATTAGGGTTGAGGAATTGGTTCTAATTAATGGGAAAGAGGGCTACAGAATGGTTTCATTTCACTCAAGAGGTCTTGAAGAAGCTCTGGGAACAATTTGGCAGAGTCTCCCAAAGGAATTTCAAGCTCTCCCCCCTTGTTCGTGGAGGGTGATTTTAAATAGAAAGGGGAGGAGAGGCCAACATAGCTGGCCAGTGGGTGAAAAATGATGCTTAGGTGGAGTGAAGAAAGGTTCCAATGGCCAATTAAACTTGTGCACATCATGTGGGTTCAATTTTGAGTTTTAGCTCCTTGCTCCCCCTTGGCCATAGTGTTTTTCGGTAGCCAAGGTGGTCGGCCGGCCAGGGTCAGGTTACCATTTGATCAGGGAGCTCAGGGCTTAGGTTTGGTGCAATTAATTAGGGTTGGCCATGTGTAAAGGTCTTGGATTAAAGAGGAATGAGGGAAGTGTCATTTTGGTTCAAATTGGATCAAAACATGGATTTTGGTTGGACTCAACCACAAAAGCTGGTTTGAGCTGAAGAGGAGATCATTTGGCTCAGCTTAATCATTGGGGATAAGTCACCATCCAAAGAACTTTGGCTAAACATGGGTTAGAGTGTGTCATTAAAAGGGTTAAAACCTTTTTAAGGAGGTGTGCAAGTGGCTTGGCCTCTTGCCATTAATAGCTTGATGAGGTGGCAAGGCTCGTATGGCACATCTATGGCTTGTGAATGACTTCATGGCTTCCCTTTGGCTTGGCTCTTTTGCATGAGAAAGGATTTTGAATTTTATGAGATATTTGGTGGTGTTTGTCATGAGACTTGATTTGGAATGATTTGATCATGGACTTAAGACTTAGAGAGTGATTTTAATGAAATGGATGATGAGGGGGAAAATTGTCATATGGGCTTTTAATTGAATTTGGGTTTTTGAAATTAAACATGGTGGGCTTATGCTTTTTAAAGGTTGAATTTAGGCTAAAATTTGGATCAATTGAATGTTGAATTTGGTGTAGCGAGATGTCATGAAGAAATTGGAAAGGATTTCAAGTGATTTTGAATTTAATTGAAATGTCAATTTAGTAGATTTAAACATATGGTCACAATTGGGGCTTTTTTATTTGGGTGAAATTGAATGTCAAATTGAGCTTGTATTTGGCTTCAATTGGTATTAGTGATGTTGAATTTTGATTTGGAATTGAAATTGGGCAAAATTGGGGTCAATTGGGTTAAGATTGAGGATAAATTGGGGAAATTTGGGCTTTTAAGGGTAATTTGGGGCTTTTGGTCAAATTTGGTCAATGTGATAGTTAAAAATTGAAATTGTGAATATTTGGGAATTTTTGGGTTATGAGGTGCATTTTGGTAATTTTTGACAGTTTTGGGGTATTTTGGAAATTTAGTTATTTTGGTGAATCTTGGTCAATTTAGTTAGTGGTGAGTGATTTGAGATGACTTTTGGACAAATTTGGGTGTTTTGGGTAATTTTTGGATTTTTGGCAAAAATTACGGTTGTAGGGGTATTTTGATAATTTGGTAATTTTGGGCTAGAATGGGCAAGTAAGTCATGAAGCCATGCCAAACCAGTTGCAGCCATATAATGGCTTATTTTGGATGTTCAATATGCAGGTCCTAACCTTCTTAGCCAAGGACTGGGGGTTTGGGTTCATCCACATGAGCTTCTCAAAAGGAGTTAGGAGATCAAATTAAAGGGGTCTTAAGGTTTGGGGTATGTAAGAAAGTGTGTGCGAGCTAGTCTAACTAAGACCAAACCACACAGGGTTAGTCCTAAGGTTTTTCCCTCCTATGGGAAACTTCTCTTGAGCTCCTTCATACTGACCCCACCTACTAAGTATTAGAGGTCAGGACCAACATGTGGAACTTCAAGTTGAGCAAAAAAGAGTTTAAAATTTCTAATGGTGAGGGTTCCTTTTCTAGTCCTCTAGGAATAGTCAACTGGAAAATCATATGACTAGACTCTAGGTTACTAAAGAGGAAAAACCTAGACCTCAACAAAAAATGAGGTCAAGAGTATGTATTAAGATTTGTATGGTAAATATTTGTAGTGTTTCATTCTTCAGTGTTATGGTTTTAAAGGGTTCATTGTATTTGACTTTTATTTTTTACCAACAAGCTCGGATCTAGTTGGGATGTACTTAAAATTTGATATCACTTGTGGTAAAAGTTTTCTTTTTGTATTTTAATTTTAGCTGTTGGGATTTTGCTCTCTTGGTTAATAATGCTAGCCTTTTTAAAATGCTCAGTTAAGAGAGCAATTGTTTGTAGCCTCAACTAAGAGAGTTTATAGTTTTTAGTTAGGAATATTGGTTATTTACTTATATATCACATAATGATCTTGTAATTTACAAGTTTTAAAATGCAATAATTTTTTTTTCTTTTTTGGATTATATTTTTTCCTTTGAGGATTTCGTCGACCTGCTTGGGTAGTGAGAGTTATCAGTTTGAATGTTGGAAGTCTAATGGCTAATTCCAACAATAGTGATGGTTGTTTAATTACGAATTGCAGTTTTACAAGCATATCACACAATCTCTATGTATTCTTAATGAGTTCTTCTTGTAAAATGCTTTGTGGTTTCAACACTTGTTTGAATATCATTTAATTGGTGCTATAAATGCAAGGAAGGTTTTGATTGCTACTTGATATCACCTGTTTCTGGGTAGAAATTTGAAGCAATGCTTGAAGTTTGGAGTTGGATTTGTTTGCAAAGAACGCTTTGTTTGTTGCACATGTAAATTTCTGATCTGGCTTTACATGCTAGTGCAGCTTTTGTATTTTGGTTGATACCTCTTTAAAGGGTTATGATGAGTCATTTGACCCAAGGGATTCTTTGGGATGGCCTTCTCCATTTTATTGACAACCAAGATCCCATGAATTATGGGTCTATTGCTCTCTTATGATCATAGATTTTTCAGCTTCATGTGTTGACTCTGAATCCCTCAGATTGGCCTTTGGCCTTCTACATTTTAACAGACTATTACATGTGTTAGATATGCAACTCTCCTTATTATAACTTCTTTTTTTTTCTAAACATATCTGAAGTTGTAGTTCTAGCTTACTTTGATGTTCTAATGTTTCTTAAGTAGGGAATGCATTGTGCTCTTTGCTCTAAACTCCTTTATTTTAATTATTGTCAATGCATTGCATTGTTTGCTACTCATGGAGGGAAAGCATTGATTGAAAATTTGGTGGAATAAACATTAGCATTTTTGCATCATATGGCAACAAATCTGATAGTCGTGACCTACAATTTTATGTTTCCAATTAGTTAGTATGGATTATCCTTATTAATACTAAGAGGTATTTTTAATGCAGATGTTTAATGAGAATGACAATGTTTGTCCTTTTTTGCCTATTCAATATATAAGAATTATGTGCTAGGTATGTAAATTTCTCTTGTTGTTTCTATGTACAAGATTACAATATCGAACATGAGCTCAAGCAATTCAACAACTCTAGGGGGATCAAACATTGACCTGATTTTTTGTGATTTCACGACTTAGAGAGATGACAATGAGGGATGAAAACTTTACAAATGTCTAAAAAATTCAACAAACAGAGTTTGCAAATTTTTTCACTGGATTGATGAACCGAGGGACACAATAGAGGAGCTTCCTGACGAAAAAATTTATGCATTTGATGATACAATGTAAATGATGTCAAAGAGTTAAGTTTCTTGTGAAGACTTTACATTTATTTGATTCTGTAATTATAGTGTTTCTATTGTTGTTGTCGTTGTATCGGTTTTAGAGATGTTTATGTATTTTGGAGGACAAACTACAAACTGTTTGGTTTTTATTTTTTAAGCAAACTTTTCTTTTTGGCTAATATTATATGAATTTCAGACTTTAGTTATGAAAATCAGGAACTCGGACAATTTGATCCATACAATATCTTGTCACTATGAATTTCGGGATAATTTGATGATTTATTATGATTCAGTTAATGGTCACTTTAATTTACCTTATGTTATTGTGAATAAAAATAACTTTTTTTTTGTTGATATTATATAAAATTATGAATTTTAGACTTTAATTATGCATGACCATTTGATCTATCATAATCCCTTATCATTATGAATTTTGGCATAATTTGATATTTTCTTTTGTTTTAATTAATATTCACCTTAATTTATGTTATGCTCTTGTAAATGAAAAGAACTTAATAAATTCTCATTGAATTTATTTCATAGATAACAATTTTATAACTATATTTTTCAAACAATTTAGACTAATCTGTATTTATATACTAAAGACATTACAGTCATTATGTCAACAACAGTGCTTTTAGAGTTGTTTCTCAAACAGATAAACTCCTTCTGAAACACCAACTTTTGAACAACAAATTTTCAATGACAATTTTTCAAACCAACATTTCTACATCCACAACCAAAATAAAAGCACCTTAAAAGAAACAATTTATGGGAGCCAGTTCAAATCTCCACATTTTGGTCATTTTCGCTCCAAATTCGCTCCTTTTTGCATTTTTTTGCTCTATTGACCCTAATTCATCATTCATGCAACAAAGCATCAAAAATACATTTCTTTAAAGTGCAATATCATTAAAAACAATATAAAATAGGTATGAAAATCTCAACATATTTTCCTCTGGTCACCAACCCTAAGGATGGGGTAATTACCATTTGATATTTTATTTATAAATTATGTAGGTGAAAGTCTTTGAGGGTGAATTGACTTAATTAAGAAGCTTAACCGATTTGATTTTTTTTTAAGAATGGGCTTGTAGTGTTTTAAAAGTTTCAAATTAATCATAATTCATTTTTTAAAACTCATTAGATAAAATTTGATTAGGCTTAATTCACTACTAAGCCCTTAAATCTTAATGAGTAGATTTGTAATTTAAAAAAAACAATTTAAATGTTTATGTTCTTAGTCTTTACCCTAAATCATACACCTATTTGGGGTTTAAAATTAGTGAGTTGTGATCTTCCAAAATCAAACCCTCACCTTAATATCTTCTTATTTAACCATTCTTCCAAACTTCATTAATGTAAGGAATTATGAATTTATCTTTAATAAGATCAAAGTGAGATTGGTTACTACCATTTATCCCTTTTATGTTTCAATCATCAAGACATGCTATTTAAGATCATTCATTACCCATTTCCCGTTTTAATTAAGCTTAAATAATGATGAAGGCTAAATCTTCAAAATTACAATTTTGCCCCTAAGGACCTAACACTTCATAATTTATAAAATTTAATGCAAATAACTTTAAAATTTCATGTTACCCCACTCATGGGCTAATTAAAACATTAGAGGAGAAAATGTGATTTTTTCTGAATTTATTTAATTTTATAATTATTTTTAATGCAAAAATAAGTATTTTTAATGAAAATTTAATAACTCAACCAAAATAAAAATCCTATCGTAAAGAAAATTATTAGAGGTTTTCCTAGGTCAAAGGACCATTTAGACCAATTTTTATGATTTTTAGAGATTTAATTGAATTATCAGAATTATTTGTTTATTTTGAGTTTAATTAAATAACAAATATTATTTAAGTAAAAAAATTAAGTTTTATATTTTTCTTAAATCTCTCTGATTCCGGGAAACTCAATGAAATAAATTTCATATTTTCATACATTTTAATTATTAGAATTATTTTAGTGGAAAATTAAAGAAAATTCATTTTAACCTTTAAAAATTAATATCTTCACATATAAAATTTGGAAAATTATTTTAATTAGTTTCAATTGGTCAGCAAGTCAAATGTGATATTTTAGTATGTTTTCACAATTTTACAATTTTTATAATTTTAAAATTAATTTTTAATTATTTAAATGCTTAAAATTGTCTCAAAAATGAAGTGTTTATTTTAATTCCAACTTTATTTTTTTTAGATTCCTCTAGTCATAAGGAGCTTCCAAAGCTAATTTGGTGATTTTTAAAATTGTATTTTAATTATTATAATTATTGTAATGCCAACAATATCATTTCACTTGATTAATCTATTTTAGTGGTCAAATTAACTCCATTTGATTTCAAATTTTTGTGGGGAACCCCTCTGAAATTAAATTATAGTGCATAATGATTTTTATTTAATTTACATTTATAATTACTCCAATTTAATTTTTATTTATTTTTAGGGGTTGGTGACAATTAGGGTTGTTTTTAACGAGTGAATTCAAGTTTATATTTTCCTTGGGTCGTCTGACCACAGTGAACCTACCAAAATAAGTTTTTTATTTTTTTTGTTAATATTTTAATTATTATAATTTTTAAACCAAAACAGAGACCATTAACTTGAAAATTAGATATCTCTAGTTAGAGATGCCCCCTGAACTTGGAAAAAATCAGAGGAGATACCTAACAACAGAGATATCAAAAGCCCCATGGTCCCATGCCATGGTGAAATGTCTATGCAAATAGGAAATCCAAATAAGAAAAACATCATTTAATTAATTAAAAATCATACATGCATCAAATAGACATGAAACCATTTACACATTGTTCTCCTCTGTTCACTAAGCAAACATGTATTTTTCTTTTATTTTTTGTGATTTTTCTACACCAAGATATGCATTTTTCAAATTCTTATATTTAAATAAATAAGAAAAATACTTATTTTTCTATTTAAGTGACGCGGCGCCACCTCAACCTAGGCAGATCCAAACTTTCCACGCGGCGTCTTCTGGTTCGGCGCCGCCAGCCACCTCGGAGCTAACTCGGCCCACCTTTTCTTTCCATTTATCCATCTGGCACAATCACGATCATCCATTTGATACACGCGGAAACAAACGACAACCTTTCATTGTCCCCAAATCCCTAGCTCGAGAACTGTCCAACTTCAAACCTTAATATCTGTCTCGATACTTAACCAAATTAAGTGCATTTTGTTCCTATAAACTTGTCTTGACTAGGAGAACATATCCATATGGTTGATCGAGTCTTTATTAAAGTTTATAAGCATGGAGAATTAAATGAAGTTTGTTTTAAGAGGAGAGTTCAACACATTTGCCCAATGGCCTCCATTGGGTGCTTCCAAAAGCTTGTCTTGAGTCCAAAGAGCTCTTAGATGAAGCCTCAAGCTGTGGTGAAATGTCTAAGTATGAAATCGACCAAGGCCAATTTAGGGGGTTTGATCAAAGTCTACCCTAGGGTGGTTTGGTGATAGGGCTTTTGAGGGGGATCTTCTTCTCTCACTCAGGGGATGGTGTGGGTGCAATTAATTT
>NEWO01000222.1:463436-485655 GCA_003013225.1 Phalaenopsis aphrodite
GAGCCATATGAGGACTTATTTTGGATGTTCAATATGCAGGTCCTAACACTCATAGTCAAGGACTGGGGGTTTGGGTTCATCCACATGAGCTTCCCAAAAGGAGTTAGGAGACCAAACTAAAGGGGTCTTAGGGTTTGGGGTATGCAAGGAAGTGTGTGCAAGCTAGTCTAACTAAGACCAGACCACCCAGGGTTAGTCCTAAGGTTTTTCCCTCCTATGGGAAACTCCTCTTGAGCTCCACCATACTGACCCCTCCTACTAAGTGCTAGAGGTCAGGACCAACATGTGGAACTTCAAGTTGAGCAAAAAAGTGTTTAAAATTTCTAATGGTGAGGGTTCCTTTTCTAGTCCTCTAGGAATAGTCAACAGGAAAGTCTTATGACTAGACCCTAGGTTCCTAAAGAGGAAAAAGCTAGACCTCAACCAAAAATGAGGTCAACAGTACGTATTAAGATTTATATGGTAAATATTTGGAGTAGTGTTTCATTCTTCAGTGTTATGGTTTTAAAGGGTTCATTGTATTTGACTTTTATTTTTTACCAACTAGCTCGGATCTAGTTGGGATGTACTTAAAATTTGATATCACATGTGGTAAAAGTTTTATTTTGTATTTTAATTTTAGTTGTTGGGATTTTGCTCTCTTGGTTAATAATGCTAGCCTTTTTAAAATGCTCAGTTAAGAGAGCACTTGTTTGTAGCCTCAGCTAAGAGAGTTTATAGTTTTTTGTTAGAAATATTGGTTATTTACTTATATATCACATAATGATCTTGTAATTTACAAGTTTGGAAATGCAATAATTTTTTTTTTCTTTTTTGGATTATATTTTTTTCCTTTGAGGATTCTGTCGACCTGCTTGGGTAGTCAGAGTTATCGGTTTGAATGTTGGAAGCCTAATGGCTAATTCCAACGATAGTGACGGTTGTTTAATTATGATTTGCAGTTTTACAAGAATATCACACAATCTCTATGTATTCTTAATGAGTTCTTCTTGTAAAATGCTTTGCGGTTTCAACACTTGTTTGAATATCATTTAATTGGTGCTATAAATGCAAGGAAGGTTTTGATTGCTACTTGATATCACCTGTTTCTGGGTAGAAATTTGAAGCAATGCTTGAAGTTTGGAGTTGGATTTGTTTGCAAAGAACGTTTTGTTTGTTGCACATGTAAATTTATGATCTGGCTTTACATGCTAGTGCAGCTTTTGTATTTTGGTTGATACCTCTTTAAAGGGTTATGATGAGTCATTTGACCCAAGGGATTCTTTGGGATGGCCTTCTCCATTTTATTGACAACCAAGATCCCATGAATTATGGGTCTATTGCTCTCTTATGATGATAGATTTTTCAGCTTCATGTGTTGACTCTGAATCCCTCAGATTGGCCTTTGGCCTTCTACATTTTAACAGACTATTACATGTGTTAGATATGCAACTCTCCTTATTATAACTTCTTTTTTTTTCTAAACATATCTGAAGTTGTAGTTCTAGCTTACATTGATGTTCTAATGTTCCTTAAGTAGGGAATACATTGTGCTCTTTGCTCTGAACTTTTTTATTTTACTTATTGTCAATACATTGCATTGTTTGCTACTCATGGAGGGAAAGCATTGACTGAAAATTTGGTGGAATAAACATTAGCATTTTTGCATCATATGGCAGCAACTCTGATTGTCGTGACCTACAATTTTATGTTTTCAATTAGTTAGTATGGATTATCCTTGTTAATAGTAAGCGGTATTTTTAATGCAGATGTTTAATGGGAATGACAATGTTTGTCCTTTTTTGCCTATTCAATATATAAGAATTATGTACTAGGTATGTAAATTTCTCTTGTTGCTTCTATGTACAAGATTACAGTATCAAACATGAGCTCAAGCAATTCAACAACTCTAGGGGGATCAAACATTGGCCTGATTTTTTGTGATTTCACTACTTAGAGAAATGACAATGAGTGATGAAAATTTTACAAATGTCTAAAAAAATTTAACGAACAGAGTTTGCAAATTTTTTCACTGAATTGATGAACTGAGGGACACAATAGAAAAACTTCCTGACGAAACAATATATATGCATTTGATGATACAATGAAAATGATGTCAAAGAGTTGAAGTTTCTCGTGAAGACTTTACATTTATTTGATTCTGTAATTGTAATGTTTTTATTGTTGTTGTCATTGTATCAATTTCAGAGATGTTTATGTATTTTGGAGGACAAACTACAAACTGTTTGGTTTTTTATTTTTTAAGCAAACTTCTCTTTTTGGCTATTATTATATGAATTTCAGACTTTAATTATGAAAATCAAAAACTGGGACAATTTGATCCATTACAATATCTTGTCACTATGAATTTCTGCATAATCTGATGATTTTTTTATGATTCAATTAATGTTCACTTTAATTTACCTTATGTTATTGTGAATAAAAATAACTTCTTTTTTGTTGATATTATATAAATTATGAATTTCAGACTTTAATTATGCATGACCATTTGATCTATCACAATCCCTTATCATTATGAATTTTGGCATAATTTGATAATTTCTTTTGATTAAATTAATATTCACCTTAATTTATGTTATGCTCTTGTAAATGAAAAGAACTTAATAAATTCTCTTTTCAGAACTATATTTTTCAAACAATTTAGACTAATCTGTATTTATATATTAAAAACATTACAGTCATTATGTCAACAACAGTGCTTTTAGAGTTGTTTCTCAAGCAGATAAACTGCTTCTGAAAAACCAACTTCTGAACAACAAATTTTCAATGACAATTTTTCAAACCAATTTTTCTACATCCACAACCAAAATAAACGCACCTTAAAAAGAAACAATTTATGGGAGCCAACTTCCCAATATCTATGTCAAAAAAATAACAAAAGAAGAATAGAAACACATTTTAAGAACTCATTCTAGTTCTAAATTTAAATTATAATGTTCCAAGCACATGACAAACATTTTAATAGTACAAAGAATTTAAGCCAATCATGTTGCCAACTTATGATTAATTGCATTCAACATAAATCAACTTTGTTCTTATCCCAATTTTCCAAAACTTTATGAGTACCATTTCTAGAAAAAAAGACTAAATTACAAAGAAATTTAAAAACATTCAGATTAAGCCAAAACTGAATTTTCTCCCTCAAGCAAGATCAGTGACTCTCAACAGAAGGGAGCAAGAGATCTAATTTCAAATTTACAACTTGGCAAAAAAGCAATGCCATCATTCATCAATGTAAAAATAAACTTAATTTTTCATGGTTGAAATTGGTAAAAGGAGAAAAACAAATAGGCCTAAATTAACCCTCTCAAAGAACGTCAAGGCTACATTAATCTACATCATGTGCAAAAGTATAGGCCAACATAAATGGGTCTGAAAGACTGCTGCTAAAATATGATACATTTCTCTTCTGCTATTGCAAGAGATTTGTGTTGATAATTCTTCCTCTATGCTCCTCCACTATACTACACAAGTACAGAAACCTGAGTGATTCTAACTGCATTTTTTTTTTCCTTTTTTTTCTTTTTTTTTTGGCTTTCTTTAAAGCAATTTCAGCAAAGTGTTATGTACCTCTCAATAAATTACAACACGAAGCAGGCCAGGTTGTGGCTGGGTGTAATGAATTCCTTCCTCCGCTAGATATTGCTCGACGGCTATGGGAAGCCTTGCGGGAGTTCTTGTGCCCTTGGTGTGGTGACCCGTTCCCACACATATCAAGACTTGCAAGCGATGGCCGCTCAACCTCGCTGCATTTCTCAGATTGGCCAGCTCGTGCTTTAGAACATGTATCGCTTCGCTCATGTGAAGACCGTGAAGGTCGATCATGCGTTCTTGCCCTCGACTGTAGGCCTCGGAAGACACGGGATTCCTGAAAACAATAGAAACCATAGACTTGAGGACATTTAGCAGGTTAAAAAGGCCGTTACATTCTGACAAGTTAAACTTGGCTGAAGATGACTTTCTTCTTAACTATATTATACAACATTTAAAAAAGATGAGATTTGTGGACAAAATAGGTTTACCAACTACATATAAAACTCAACAGAAATAAATAGAACATCATGATTCATAAAGCCGTTCCACTAGTACTTTAGTACCCAGTGCCTGATGAAGCAACTTGCAAGAGCATATTTTCTTAGCAAAATGTGAATAGCATAAAAGGTAAATTTTTTTATCAAAATGGGTATAACAGTTGCACTAACAAAAGTTTATGTTAAATATCCATAGAGATGCTTTGTTAAACAAAAATAAAAACATTTAGATATATAACACAACAACAACAACAACAACAACAACAACAAAGCCTTAATCCCACCAAGTGGGGTTGGCTACATGACTCCTTTTTCTCCATTGCGTCCTATTTAGTGTCATATTTTCATTTAATTCTAATAAACTAAGAACATTTCTTTATAGAATAAGCCCGTCTTCCTAGGTCTACCTCTGCCTTTCTTAACATAAGTTGAATCTAAAACATTTACTCTCCTAATCGGATCATGAGATGGTCGAAGTTTAATGTGACCAAACCATCTAAGACGACTCTCTCTAATCAAATCAATAAAAAATAGGTTGAGAAAATATTATATAAAAGGTAGAGAAAAAGCAGCATCCATTGAGTCTGAGATATTGAAAAATAAACTTAATTTGCAGTGGCATGCAGAATGAAAGACAAAAAAACAGTAACAAAGGCAGATGACAAATTTTGAAATATTAATTATAAAACAAAAGGGCAAACTGAAAGCAACTTCACAATAAGGCAAAATGAGAGCAACTTCACAATATATATATATATATATATATATATATATATACAAAAAAAATTTGCAAATTGATTAGAAAAGATGGTTGAACACCTCCTATGATGACGATACAAGCTTTGCTAAGAATAAAAGATAACAAAATGAAAGGCAAATTGGAATGACATTTCTTCTTACATTAAAAACTAAACGGTTCATTTGTAGATGTCATACTACATATTTAGCATGCAAGTCAAAGCAATGGATAACCAACCTTTGCCGATATATTGTCTCCCTAGCCTTTGCATGAGCTTCTTTCATTTGCAAGTTGTACCACTTTCCCTTATCACCAAGTTCCTTTGCTAGAGCTTTGTTGCCAATCAAATAAGCATCTCTAGCCTAGAAAGAATAAATAAAAAAATTAATTAAATATCCAGATAAATAGAATCCATATATTACAATCAGGGTTGCCAGATATTATGATTAGGTTATCTTGCAAAGATAAATTAATGATAAACACACAAAGAGATTGTAGTTTCTAGAGTAGATTAATAAGAAAATAATAATGACTAGAGCAAAAAAATACAACAATAAACTTATATATGCTTAAGGCCCATTTGGGATCTTTTTTACTTTTTATTTTCTATTTTTATCTTTATTTTGTTTTGTGTAATTTTTACGATTTAACTTATTGCTTTTAAAAACAATCAAAACAACTTTTTGAAAGTCTGAATATTAAAAAAAAACACTGCTACCACAATCGGTCGCCACCACTACCGGCCATCATCAATACAAAATGAGAACAAAACTTTTTTATTTTAACATAACGAGCATTTTTATTTTAAAAAAATAAACAAATAAAAAAAGGCAAAATATAGAAAACCAAAAATAATACCAGTTCAAAACAAACCCTAGGAGAATTCGCCATCACTAAATGGTAAATGAACTAAGATTCAACAATAGATTATTTAAGAAATTAGCTTCATGCTGCTAATATATACCACTCTTGATGACTAGCCACCAATTTCGCATGAAAACCAATCTACTGCTTCAAAATCAAAGAAAGAAACATCTTAATTTTGTGAGCATCCACTTTGATTGATTACCATCATCTTTGCTTTATTCAGGAATTTAGGAATGACAACCGTGGATTTACAATAATTTCTATTAAATTAAGATAGCTGCTCGCTAGATCAATTTCAAAGGACAATTACCATGATAGTTAATTAAATTATGCTTTTATTTTATTTTATTTTGATTGAGAAATAAGGAGGCCAAATTTATATGATTTCAATAGAATATTTAAATACAAAAACACATTTTGGAATAACAATCAAATATTTAATTGAATAATTCAACTTGAAATGCCATTATTTTCAATTGAGAAGAGATTTTAACGCGTTGTCTTGAGGGCCTATGCACAATTTTTCAATGAGCGATTTTTATATATTTTTTATAAGTTTCTTTTTTACAACATTTCATATAGTACTTATACCCATATTAATTAAATGAAAAATAGCTTCCAACTTTCCGAAAAACTCAAGTCTAAGAGAGTTTTGTGCTACTAACTTTTAAATTGATTTATCAATAAACCAACACTATGACTTACAAACCCTAATATTTTTTTTTCCTTTCTCGCTTCTCCTACATCCCCACCACGATTCAATACCTTAAAGCACTTCTCAACCCTCACAAAAATTGAGTCATACACCTTTCATAAAACCCTAACTCCAATAGTCCACTATTGTAATCAATCCACAGAAGATTCATTACTTTTTAACCATACACCCAATTAACCTAAAATCATCAGCAATGATTAGCTATAACATCCCAAACCTTTAATAAGGGTTATGGAGGTCCTTACCATTTCCTATCAAAAAAATATGAAATTATATACTAATTAAACTTTTCCCTAGGCTTCCACCAATTCTAAAATTCCCACCATCCCCCAGACAACCCTTAAACTATGCAAAATTCTTATTGTTTTGGAATCATCAAATAAAAAAAGAAAATAAAACCAAAACCCCATCATCTTTTTCCTATACAAGAGGGAAATTCAATAAACCAAAGAGGCATGGACATCATTAAATGAGCAAACCTACCATTGAAAACTCTCCTCAGGTTCCATCCACCAAATCACTTCAAGAGAAACAGACCTTATACTTCATCAACAACAAATCCTAAAATAGAATGATACTATTCTATTTTTTAATATTAAATTCGTGTAATTTGGCAGCATTTATGCTAAATCAAGAGTTTACCATGTCACGTTTTCAATTTCATTTTTGATTTTGTAGTCCTCTAAATAGGGAACACCATACAAAAACCAAGAGAATCCAATATTAAAACCCTACACATCCATTTTATATATGAGAGTTTCATTCATGTGTGATTTTAAAAAATAAAAATTCCATACAATCTATTTAATTTATTTTTAAATCATAAAAATTTGAGTTATATTTTCTTGACATTTACTCTTTATTTCTTATTCTTAATGCATGCTTAACTTCAAATGGGAAAAGTGAATAACAAATGCTTAATTTCTTTACAAAAACAATTCACTTAAATTTCATTATGATATTGTTTTTTGTATTTGTAAAACCTGAAAAGGCTATGTCAAAAAAAAAAAAAAAACATAAAATCATCTAAAGAGAGCTTAGGAGTCAAGTGCTTAAGTGGTCCATTGTAACCCTCCTCACTAGAAAGTTCATTTATTCAAGCATTATTTTTTTTATTTCATCTTCCTACCTTTGGCATTCATATTTTGAAAAACATCACATCATAATGGGTAATCGCAGGCATGCATTCCTTTATATCATTAAATAACCCCTACATCAAGCCAAAATTTGAATCTTCTATACATTTGGCTTGCATGGCATCAATAATTTTTTATATAGGCTCAAATAATTTAAATGATTTCTTCGACTGACAATTAACACAACCAGGATGACAATTAACTAATTTCACAAAATTAAAATTAGTAGAAATACCATAATACATTTAAATAACTGTCCATAGTAGCCTAAAATCAATATCCCTAAAATAATTATTTTATATGTTCTAGGAGGAGTCATTTGGAGAGTTCTAGAAAAGAAAGGTGTCGGTATGACTATATTCAAGTAATTAAAGATATATATACTAGGGTTGTTACTTGTGTTCAAACAAAAGGAGGATTGACCAGGTATTTTCCTATTTCAGTTGGATTAGATCAGGGATCGGCTTTATTCCCATATTTTTTTTCCTTCAGTTATGGATGTCCTTACTGGACATTTACAAGAGGATGTACCTTGATGTAAGTGCTGATGATATCCTTCATGTGGATAAGACTACGAAAAAATTCAAAAAAAACTTGAATTATGGAGGTCTACAACGGAGTCTAAAGGCTTTCGTTTGAGTAAATCTAAAACTAAATACATGAAATATAATTTTATTAGTAGTAGCTCTAGTGGCGGAGTTGTAACTATGGATGATCAAATCATTAAAAGGTGTGAACGTTTTATATAGCTAGGGTTTTGTTCAAAGTGATGGTGATATTGATGGGGATGTTATAAGTAAAATTCAAGTTGGTAGGTCGAAGTGGAGGAATGCATCGGGTCTATTGTATGATAGAAAAGTACTGCTCATACTTAAAGAAGAATTTTATAAGATGGTGATGAGATTTATAATGTTTTATGGTGCAGAAAGTTAGTGTTTAACAGAGAGACATAAAAGCTGAGATGAGAATACTTAAGTGAATGAGTGGCTAGGCACTTAAGAGGAAAAATGTGAAACGAATCCATCCGTGAAAGGGTTGGTGTGGCTTCAGTGGCAGAAAAGATTAAAGAAAGTCATCTTAGATAGTTTGGTCACATTAAACGTTGACTATCTGATGATCTAGTAAGGAGAACATATGTTTTAGAATCGACTTATATTAAAAAAGGGAGAGTGTTGTTTTAGTGAAATAAAAGCTTGTTGCCTTTGTTGTTTTTTAAGAATATTCTTCCACTTTTGATAGAGTGTTTATTAAAAGATTTAAGTATTATCATGAATAATAAAACCTATAAGATTACTAATAAATTCAATTATATTGATAAAAAAATTTAACAATATTGAGAAATTGTTAAATTTCTAAAGATGACATATAACATCTCCCAAATATATAGAAAATATAAACCTCCAATTAAATGTGTATAACACAACCAGCAATCCCTCTATCTGAGTTATCTATATTGATGAACTTAAATCTTCATTATACTTCAGAATTCATGTTAGTGAGCCATTTATTGCATCTCTTCATGTTGAGAGTTAGATATAAATGCTCTAATAATCTTTAAGGATGGACACACATGTTTTTATCACAAATCAATAGTTTGTGTTATCTGGCACACATTAGGGAGTCCTTTAATAAGCCACCATCATTATATGACAAACAACTTGAATTGGACATTATTCCTAAACTTCAATTACTATATTTGATTGACTTGATAGAGCATCATAAGCTCATTACAAAACTGATGGTTTATTTAACTCCTGATTTAAATGACATAGCTTATAATTTATTATATGATCCTACATTTTCTTAGTAGTTCATATAGATAGTCTTTATTTAGATGTGTATGTTGCAACAGACTAAATAAAAAATTTGAAAACACTTTTGAAACTATTTTTCAAACGAATTCAACCTGAAAATAGAATAAAAATAAATAATATTTAACTTATACTTAATTTCCTACCTATGAAGCTGCTAACTACAATATGATGAGCTAGATCCTTAGTCTTAAGACTTTATGATTCTACCTTCTGACATTTCATAATATTATTTTAATTAAATAAAAATTCCAAAAAAATGGGTTCATTAAAAATGGAATTGAGAAACTAATCCACTTGCAGCAGATATAGCTTCACTTTTAATTTAGTCCCATTATCAATTATCTCAGTAACCATGAATATCATAGCAATTTATGCAAAGGGTTGTAATCAAGCCGAGTTGAGTTGAGTCGAGTATGCCATGGATTGCACTTGATTCGGTCATATTATAAGTTGTTCATGTTCGGCTCAAGCTCGAGCCGAGCTTTCACAAGAATATCCATACTTGAATTGTTTAATTTTTTTAGTAATTATACTTATTTTGTACTTGACTTATTTATTTTAATTGGACGAGTACTTTAGCGAGTTAAAAAGCAAGCTAAAAATTTAAATTAATAATTGACTTTTTATATAAAGTTATTACTAAATATTTTTATAAATCAAAATAAATAAGCAATCGAATAAAATTTGAATTGATATTCAAGTACTTTACATTGATTAAATAAATTAATACATAATTTGTAAGAAATATTTCTTGTCATTTAATAATATAAATAAGTCTTTACAAACTAGTACATTGAAGTAAGGAAATAAGAAGAAATTGAATTAGATTAATAATAATATTGATATTAAATTATAAGTTATTACTACTAAATATATAATTAAATAAATTCTAGTAAATCAAATTTTATTAAAATAATATATCACATAATTATAGATCATTTAATAAGTTATTTTGTTGAACATCAAATGAGTTTGTTTATAAACATTAAAAAGGAATTTGAATCATGATTATGTTTGGTTTATTCACAAATGTTCAAACTTATTCATTTACTAATTTTAACAAACTTGATCAAGTATTATTCGAGTCGAGTTCAAAATCATTTACAAACCTATTTATGCATATATATTTCACAACCTATAAATACACATTATTGCCCCTTTACTTCACCATAACACTTTCAACTATATAGAGCAATGTTCTTTAAATGAAGAGCTAAAGTGTGACAAGAAAAGAGGCCTGTCACTAGATCAATTTAAATCATCAATTGTCACGAAAATTAATTGTAAATTATTTTTATATTAGCTTATTTTATTTTATATTAATAAAAAATAAAAGGGGGTTGACCTATGGGGTTAAGATAAAATATTTTAAATATAAAAAAACTATTTTGAAAAAATATCAAATGGCCAAAAGAAATTTTAAAGAATAGTAACGTATTTCCATATATTATTAATTTAAGAGAGGCATAGAGTATGTTAAAAAAAGAAACATAAAAGAAAACAAACCTTTTGGTACAAATAGCAATGAACAATATTCTAACATTTATTTCAATAAATAGCAGCTAAGTGGAAGAAATAGAGCTCAAATCCATGACCTTCAAAATAACAGTGGAGATGGGAACTATAAAACAACAGAAATCAATGATTCAAAAAAAAAAAAAAATTTTAAAAAAAAATCAAACAGATATTTGATAAATATATTAAAAATGAGGTGGTACAAATAATTTTCAAATTGGAATAATTCTTTAGGGGGCTCCAATTATACACAAGACAAATTTTCAAAGAGGCATTTCGGTTAACTCCTTTGAGGATTGCCTCTTTTTTTTAAACACTTCATATACTATTTAGACCTATTAAATCAATTGCAAAGAAGCTTCATCTCTTAACGAAAAAAATTGTCCATAAATAGTTGATGCTTCAAACTTTTGAGGTCATTTACAAGTCAATCACAGTTAATGTTTGTGAACCCTAGCCCATCTTTTTCTCTCCTATTTCTTTTTCTCCTTCATCTCATCACCTTGCTGAAGCCCTAACCCACTTCAATTTTCACAAGAAATGAGTTATAACTCTTCAACAAAAACCTAACCCATGTTATCCACCTGTTAAGCAATCCACAAAAAAAAATATTACCTCTTCAGCATACATTCAATTAACCTACATCATCACCATAAATTAACTAGCACCCCAAACCTCTAATCTAGAAGTCATCCTTTTCCATCAAAACCCAAACATCTAGCCTTTTACAGCCATAAAATTCTATCCAAAAATCTATCAAAATACCTAAACTAGTCAATCTTTCTCCCTTAACCTTTCACCGACCCTAAACCGTCCACCCCCACTTTAATTACACTTGGAATCAATTAACAACTAACCCATAGTTATGCTTACCCATTGATTTAAATATGAAATAGTTTCTATAATAAGAAGCATATGCAAACACATTACATAATGCGTAAAAGTTAACAGCAATAGGTAAACATATTTGATAATTTTTAGGTTCCATGTTAATCCACTGCAAAGTTTTTTCGTGGCATCTTGAGAGGTTCAAATTAAAGCAATCCACCACCATGTTCATGGCATGTTCTACGATTAAAAGTACAGAAACCACTGCAGGACGAATTCTTCCTGCCATTAAAATTTTAAACGGCTACCACTTATAAAGCAGATCTTGATAGAAGATCCAACTATATCTATTTCTCAAAACTTAGAACTGCATGAAAAGAAATTCCACACAGTTGCTCTATATTCGAGAATCCAAATTTACCCTCAACCCAATCCTCCTTTTCTGAAGGATCTATCATCCCAATATCCATAAATTTGTCATGTTAACTTATGCATAGCAAAAGAAAAAAACTATGTTTAACAAGAGCAATAAAATTATGATGCAGCTTCATAATGTAGCAAAAATTTTGTTAGCTACCTGTTGAAAGCATGCATTTCGAAGGCGTGCAAAGTCCCGAGCGTCTTCCCTCGATGTTGAATATATATTAGCTGCCAATTTCAATTAATTTCAAGAAAAATAAAAACATGAATTATATTTATATCAATAGAAATTAAGAGTAGATTACTACCAACTGCTTCTCCAGTTTCCAGCCAAACAGGACCTGCCTGAGTAGCTCCTAGACCTTGCAATTTATTTTCATGAGCCAACTTAACATTGCCTTTGTATGAGTTAGTTACCATTTGTCTGTTCACACCAGAGCTACCAAAACTATCCACAGAACCATTTCTCTCATGTTTCCATGTACCATTATCCTGGGATGCAAGTTTTCTAACAGCAGAAGCAAAATCAGGAGGACCTCGAAATAGGCTTGAAGAAGACCTATATAAATCCTGGATATTTTCTCTACTGCCTGTTGCAAATCTGTTCCGAGAATCTGTCACAGGAAGAGCAGGGAAGTCGAGAGAATTCAGGTTTGGTGTTGCCATAGCCTTCAAATTCAGGTTTTGTGTGAAGCCGCCATCCATTTGGAGCTGCCATTGCAAATATAAATATGACAATTTCACAGAAATGTTAGATCACATAATCTACGGTTAAGATAACAGAGGATACAGGGACGATCTTCAAATCAAAACTTTCATGATCAGTAATTTCTAGGTTAAGAAGAATAGTGAGAAGAATAAAATGAAATTGAATAGAGCTGCTTTCCACGTCATAAAGAAAGACTAGTCAAGTTTTAAAATGTATTGAAATTAGCAAAACTGTTTATCATATAAATAATTCATTTTTAGTCAAACAAAAAAGCCATTCCATTGAATGAACTAACAATTGCAGTAAATTATCTAAATTAACAAAAAAAAAACCCTTTATTAGAGCGTTGTGCATACAATCGATATGAATGAACTTCGAGAATTTAGCACAAGTGAGATTTTTGCCGCAATAACTTTTGCCATTCACATTAGTTACTAGAGTAAGATGGAAAATAGTAAACAACAAAGAAAAATGTGTAACTAGTTTTCCATATCAATGGAGAGTATTAACCAGATTCTACCAAGTATTGTAACCATGATTAAGCTTTCAAAACATCGTCCACTAAAATGAACAATAATTGCAACTAGTTATCTAAATCAGCTTAAAGATCTTTCGCTTCAATATCGCTTTGTGAATACACTGTGAAAGCAAAGAGTTGCACACTTCACTAAAAGCTTTCTTCTTTGCACCAACGCGAAGCACCTTCGTGTTGCAAATCATTACTTTTGTACCCTTCATTGAACTTTACATGCTTTAAACAATGGTGCTAACGTACCTCAAGCTGAGTAAGTATCTCAACAGTCAAATTCAAATCGCAACTATTTGCATAGTAAACTTCTGCTAGACTCTCGGCAGAAAAACCTGGGAATTGCAATGCAAGGAACTCCACGTGGTTGATGGCAGAATCTTCCATGATAAGATGATCAATATATGAATTATTAACCAAGCCAGCACTAGAACTTCCATTTAAATGATATCCATCGAATCCATTGCTCAGATGCTGAGTAGCTTTTATTAATTCATTGTCCCAGGAATCCTTAGCAGGAGCCGTGAAAGCAACTGATGATTGATCTTGATGAAACATTGAATCAGAATATTTCAGTTCATCAGTCAGTCCCCTGGTAATTTGTGCATGCCTGCTAACCAATTCAGGTACACTTGACCGGTCATTTTCATCAAATATTGACAAGCCTGCAATTGGCAACAGTTCAGGACCAGCAAAATCATCTTTTCCAGTGGCCGTGAAGTCAGGAGTGATGTCATCTGGAAGGTGGTGCCGCCAATACTGATGTGCCTCATCATCAGAATTATGTGAAGTGGTAGAATCAGACCTATCTAGGAACCCTTTCCTAGAACTTCCTGGAAGGTCCAGTCGGTAAGTATTATCAACTTGGTTACTTTCACCTGTAGATTTAAGTGAAAATGGAACAAACTCTGCAGCATTGGGATTTAATGTTGTTGATTTGTTTGGAATGCTCCACTTGGCTTCCTTCTTGTTATTGAGACCTTTGGCAGGTAAACTCATCCTTATTCAATATATAAGACTTTATTAAAATTGTATCGCAAGAAGAGCAATTTCATGTAAGAATTTATCCGAAACCTGCAAATCAGTAATTTAGTGGTAAGATATAAGCAGTCACAAGAACACAGTAAATATAAAGCTTTTCTGATGCACATGATACTATATAAGTTCAAATTAGGAAATCATCCCAAAAATGATATTTCTGTGACAACTTACAGCAGCAAAAATGGCTAATTTTCCACAATTGCCCCAAGAGCATACAATAAATTAACATCGAAGTCCCTGGGACATGCAGAGTGTTAAACTAGGTTGGCTAATTTTCAAGATTATAAGTCAAATCAATAAACTTCCTTTGTGGTGGATTTATTTAATTAGTTCGCCCATAAAATATATATTTAATCAACATAATTAATTTTTTCAACATGGCCTCTATTAGCTTAGAAAGATGAATAAACTTTTCATCAAGAGAAAGAATTTGGTGGCATCAACAAAATCAACATAGTTGCTCATCTCAAAGATCCCAAGGCTCCTAAGGCTGACATGTCAAGTATGATAACAGCATAGACTGCCTTCGCAAGGAAACCTGCAGGTGCTTACAGCAAAGTTGACAACATCTCTAGGACCTATAACAGTGAAGTGTTCATAAAAGGGATTGCTCTCAGTACTTTCACAACATTAATAGACCTAACCTCAAGATGATTTGCAAAAACCTATGTGTCACAATCCTCTACCATCTATCACAAAACCATCTCCATCGCATCAAAAGCCAAGCCCCTAATATAAAATATTTACAGCTCCCAAGGTGATGTCAATGCTGTTCCTGAGAATATAACCACCATTAACCTTCTCAATTATCCAATCAGCTGTAATATCATTACTTTCTTGACGTTTGGCAAGCCCAATTGCCTCACTGCCAGGCAATCGCTCCACTGCATGGAGCAGAAACCACTGCACCACTAGCAGCACAATGGAGGTTTCTCCCCATAAACACCTCAACATAATTCCCATCCATTGATTCCAGATGAGGATTACAGAATCACTACACAGCATCTACCAACTATCAATCATAGATATCTTTTCATCTCAGTTGTACTTGGTACATAGTGGGCAAAAGCAAAACAAGAACATGAGTGTGCCGTCTTTTCAAAAAACTGAAATGTAAAATAATCCACTATGTAGTGAATCGTTAGCAAAGCCCAATTTAGTCACTGAATTGTCCCCTTGGTGCTCCTAGTTACTCCAAATCCCTCCTTGGAAGCTTCATGGGCAATAACTCCTGATAGAATGTAAACTGATGAAATAGCAGAATCTATTGCAGTCCATTTAATAGATGGGCAGCTTATCATTGCTTGTACCTTATGCAGCATAAAAAGCATTTTAATTAACCAGATGACATACATGCTACTGATCGAACACAACCTTTTCCTAAAATTGTAACATATTGTATTATTAGATTTCCAATCAAGCAATTAATTAGGGTTTTTCATATTTTCATGTTAAAAAGCTTCTGCATAAGAATCTTCAGATAAGAAGAGTATTTAACAATTATTTAAACAAACAAAGAAAATTTTAAGAGCTTACAAACAAAAGCATGATACTGGTCTGAATTTGTACTCCTAGGCTCCCATGAAGCAAGCACTACCGGATCATCTCGACAGTCAAACATGAGAGAGTTAAGCAATGCTACAAGATCTACAACAAAACCCCAAAACCAATCCAAAATACCAGCAGTTGGTTTAATATACACATCAATCCCATAATCCCCCCAAGTAAAACTCTAATTAAATTACCCGATCATCAGCTGCATTTTACACCAGACCTCCAAACACGGAAGCAGCAAGCTGTGCAAATGGCAATATTCAAAACCCATGCAGTCCCGATCCAGAATTCCTAATACCTACCTTCTTCTCGAGAATCGAGAAGCATAATAAAAAATACGAGTCCAAAAACTAGAGCTGACGTTGGAAAAAATTCGAAACAGATCTAGTCAGAAAACAGAAGGACAACAAAAAAACAGATCTAAACAAATACGGAACAACTGAGGATGAGATCCCCTTACCTTTTCGCAAGTCAATAAGCGGATAAGTGGAGGGAAACAGATCCATAGCAAGGAGAATAACGATAAGCAGCGAGAGTAGGAGAAAGCGGGATGGAGCAAAGGAGCGAGAGATTCCGATTTGGTATTCTTACGGATGCGAAGAACCTCCTCTGGAACCCTAAACCAAGACCTTGTACGATTGGATTGGGAATCGGGATCGGCTCAGTCCGCCACAAAACAGAAGCTTCGTTTCTACTCCTCACGATCTCAATCGCCCCCTTTCTCTCTCTCGTGTTGCTGACCCCTGGCCTTATTATACTGTTGCCGGAACGGGAAGAAGACTTATCCGGGAGTTAGACTTGTTCAACATTTTTTTTTGTTTGTTTTGGTGTTTAAAATAATTTGTAAAAAGTTGTTCAAATTTATTTATTTGAATTAAACTGATGGCTAATTTAAAATAATAATTTATTAAAATATAATAAATTAAATTATAAATTTTATTTTTTTATTTTATTTTAACAATCTCTTAAGTGAAAATAAAATTAAAATAAATTTGAACGACTATGTGTTTTATGAATGACAATAGGCTGATTTTGAGAATGCATGAGCTTCATTCTTTTCTTTTAAAAATAATAGTTTGAGGTTTTATTTCAATTCTTATTATGTGGGACTAATTTTAGTAGCATTTTATATTTTTTTTACATGATATTGACATATAGCTCCATCAAGAGCCAAAAACTATGCATTTATTTTTAATGCATTTACATACATATTAGTTACTGCTTAAATATTTTCATATTCAATATAAAAAATTTATTTTTTATTTACAATCCTAGCTAGAAGTATTTAAAATCTAATAAAATTTAATATTCTTTAAAATACAACATAAAATTTTAATATATAAATACATACTAATAATATTTTTTTATAATTTAATTAATTTGAGTCAAATCCAGTCGAACACAAACGAACAAACTTTAGTTCATGCTTGGCTCGTTTATAAATCAAGCTCAAGAAAATGGTTCGTGTATGGCTTACTTGCTTAACGAACAAATTGAGCATGTGCTGCTTAACGAATCTAACACGAGTTGTTTGCAAACAATAAATTGCTTTTATTTGGTTGTTCGTAAATTTACTTAAAAGCTTTAAAATTTTAGATTATTGGCACTTGATTTTGAGTTGACTATTAAGGTTGCAGGAACAAACTATTAAATTTTTATTTGTGTCTCACATTTATTTTAATAACTTATGTCATTTATTTTATAACTCATGATAACATAAGTTATTTATTTTCTTAACTCATAACTTATGTCATAATAAATGATAAATAAAGTTATTTTTTCTTATAACTCTTGATAACTTAAGTTATTTATTTTTATAACTCATGATAACTTAAATTATTTATTTTCTTAACTCATAACTTATGTCATAATAAATGATAACGTAAGTTATTCATTTTTATAACTCATTAAAACTTATGTTATTTATTTAATAACTTATGATAATTTATAATATTTATTTTTGTAACTCATGTAATCTCTAAAATGAATAGATGTTACTAACTTATGTCATTAATTTTAATAATAAAATTAATTAATTTATTAAATTATTATAAATTATATTGGTTGGTAACCCCTTTGATGGATGTTAGTTAAATAGAGCATAATTCAGAGAATGAGACATCTCTCTTTCTAACCCACCCCGTAAATTTCCCTCCATCAGAAAATACAAAAAGTTTCAAGGGATTAGACAGAGAAAATTCATCTCTTCAAGATCAAATTTTATCATCATGAATACAGGTATATGTTACTTTATTATGGATATGTAAAAATCATGAATTTAAAAGAACTTGGCTATTATGTATTTTTTTGAATTTGTGTCATAAAGTTCGAACATGAATTTCTAACATGTGGTATCAAAGTCTTGATTAGTAAATTTATGATTTTTCATATAATTTTATTTATGTTGATTGTATTAAATTTCCGCTGTAAATTAGATCTTAAATTAGACTATTAAAGTAAATTGATGTGAATGAAATTATTATTTATTTGATGTCGATGTTATGTTTAATTTGTTATTCACCAAAGTGACCAAATTAGTAAGTTTAATAAACATCAAATTAAATAAATTCAATTACTCATGAGTATGTGATGCTTGTTATGAAATAATTTAACTTTTTATTACAAAAATATTAAAATTCATTGATTATAAAATATTTATGAATCGTCCAAAGGTTGATCATTTATTTTATAAATTTTTAATATAATTGTAGTCTATTATATACTTAATTAGATATGTTTATATATCCAAAGATAATAGATATGTCTAATTTGAGTGTAAACAATTACCAATTATATTAAATTTAAGTCAAGCATCAATTATGTTTATTATCGTGTATTGTTATATCACCCAAAGGAGATTTCAATACACTATTGTTATTATAATTATTATTTTAATCTAATTTTATATGAATATCTATGTAAGTTTAATGTTCAAAGCATTAATGTACGAGCATGTTTTATTTATTTGCAGTAACTACTCATGTTTCTCTTCATTCGCAAGCTATATCTATTCGAACTTTCAATAGGTTTAATTTCTCTGAATGACGTGAGCAAGTCCAATTTCACCCTGTTGTTCTAGATCTTAATTTGGCACTCATGACTAAGAAAACCCTTTACTGATTCTAGCAATGCTGAGCAAATATCTTTCTATAAAGCTTGAGAAAAATCAAACAGACTGAGCTTAATGTTTATGTGAATGATTGTAGCAAACAACATAAAGTGTACATTTTCTAATACTGAAAGTGTAAAGGAATTTATGAAATTTGCTGAGAATTGTTCTCAATCTAACTCGGATGATAAGTCTCCTGTTGGGAAACTATTGAGTACGTTAACCAACATGAAATTTGATAGTTCTCGTACTATGCATAAGCATGTCGTTGAAATGATGAATATAGCAGCAAGACTTAAGATCCTGAGAATGGAAGTGAATGAAAATTTCTTTACAGCACTAGAACTTCCATTTAGATGTGCCTCCTGAGTATGATCAATTTCACATGAACTACAACACTATGAAAGATAAGTGGAATGTAAATGAAATATAATATATGCTCATTCAAGAGGAAGCAAGGCTTAAGAAAGATGCAAATCACTTCATTAATCACATGGGTCACCAAAGAAGAGCTGTAAAGAAACTTAGAAAAAAGAATGAAAAGGGAAAACAAGGACCACTGAAGATTAATGTGTCGTCTACCTCAATTCACAAAGAGTAACATAAAGGAATTAAGTGTCACTTATGTAGAAAGTCTGGACACTATCAAAATGAGTGTCAAAAGCGTAAAGACTGGTTTGAAAAGAAATGTAAACCTTGTGTTTTGTATGTTGTGAATCGAATTTGGCAGAAATTCATTATATTACCTGGAGAATTGATTCTGGTTATATCACTCATGTTTCTAATACGATGCAGGGATTCCTTACAACCCAAATGAAAAGTTTGTCTTCATGTGAAATTGAGTCAAGGCACCAGTTGAAGCTATTGGAACCTATTAGTTGATTTTAGATATTGGATATCATTTAGAACTTTTTCAAACACTTTATGTTCCTTCTATTTCTTGTTATTTGATTTCATTGTCTAAACTTGATTCTATTGGATACTCCTTTAAATTTGGAAACGGTTGTTTTAGTTTGTTTAAACACAATCATCTTATAGGTTATGGTATTATTTGTGATGATCTATATAAATTTAAACTTGATAACCTTTGGTGAGACTCTGATGACTTTGCATCATAATATTATTACTAAATGTGGTTTTATGAATGAAAGTTCAGTTTATTTGGGTCATATATCCAAAGAAATATTTGAAAGATTAGTAAATAACTAAATCCTTAATGAATTGAATTTTATTGATTTTGACAGCTGTGTGAATTGTAATAAAGAAAACACACAAATCACACACTTAAGAAAGCCTCCACAAGAAGCACACAGCTCTTTGAAATTATACACACTGATATTTGTGGACCTTTTGATGTTCCATCTTTCAGTGGAGAGAAATATTTTATCACCTTTATTGATGACTTTTCATGTTATGGGTATGTCTACTTATTACATCAAAATCTCAAGCTATAGATGTCTTAAACGTGTATATAATTGAAGTTGAGAGCAATTAGACAGAAAAGTGAAAATCATCAAGTTTGATAGAGGCCGTGAATATTATGGAAGTTATAATGAATCTAAACAATGTTCATGTTCATTTGTTAAGTTCCTTCAAACTAAGGACATATGTGCTCAATACATTATGCCCCAAACAACACAACAAAATGATGTTGCAGAAAGGCGAAACTCTACTCTAATGGAAATTGTTAAGAGTATGACGAGTTATATTTCTTTACCTCATCATTGTGGATGCATGCCGTAAAGACTGTTTTATATTTGTTAAACAGGATTCCTAGTAAAGACAGTTCCAAAAACTTCTTTTAAACTGTGGACAAGAAGGAAACTTAGTTTAATGCACCTCCATGTTTGGGGTTGTCCGACAGAAATAAGGATATATAATCCACATGAAAAAAATTAGACTCAAGAACAACAAGCGATTCCTTTACTGCTTATCCAAAAAATTCTAATTGGTATAGATTTTATTATCCTAGCCATAGTACAAGAATTATTGAAGCGGGAAATGCTAAGTTCATTGAAAATGATGAAGTTATTCGAGGTTTGGAACCACGTAAGATGAAGATCCAATAAATTAAGGTTCAAGTTACTTTACCCAAAATTTCTTCTCAGGATGTTATTCCTACAGTTGTTAAACAGTTTGACAACTTACAGAAACAACAAATAAATGATCAAACATTCCACAATGAAACTATTAATAATGAACCTACATTAGATGAACCACATGAAGTAGCTCCTAGAAGGTCTCAAAGACAAAGATGGTCTTCTATCTCTAATAATTATGTGATTCATTTGAACAAATCTGAATTTGGCTTGGGAGTCAATGAATATCTTGTTTCATTTCCACAAATCATAAAAAGTGAAAATTATTCTAATGAAATCGATGGATCACAACAAAGTCTGGATGTTCAACACTTAAATTTTACTTCTTACATACCTACCAATTATTTCCTATGTATTTATATATTTCACAGACTTCGTTTTCCTTTTAACACTTATGCAATTTAAATCCTCTCGAATCGCGAAATTGTAATAACAGTTTGTTTCCTTTTTGCGTTCTTTTGAGGTAAATCCGAGCACACTGCTGCGCCTACAACCCCTCTTAACATTGTGAAGAGAGTTGAATGAGTGAGACGACCGATATAAACTATCGCAAAGGAATATATTACTCGGGATGGCTTATTGTGTTCGCTCCCATGCGAATCTATTTCTTAAGTTGATAGAAGTTGTATGATACTTGATCGATGAAGTGCTTTTCAAGAATGTGGTGGTTCTCAATATTCTTTGGTGTCATGTATGTTGGAAAGATCATGAAGATGTATGACATCTCTCATACTAATATTTGATTTCAATCATCTCTCTTGCCTTCAAAGAGGCGAATATACTTGGGAAGACTTACATACATACCACTCAAATTCCTATGTATTTTCATATGTAGCACCTTAACTTTAATTTTTTACATACTTATCACCTAAATTTAAATATGTTGTATTGTTTCTCTAACCTTAACATATATTTTACATTAAACTTGAGCATAAAGTTATTCATCTAATGTATTTACATATACAACATAATTTCAAATATATTTGCATGCTTTGTTTAAATTCATAAAATCAAAATTTAAATATACATATACATATACATATATATATATATATATATATATATATATATATATATATATATATATATATATATATATATATATATATATATATA
>NEWO01000222.1:487230-499330 GCA_003013225.1 Phalaenopsis aphrodite
TTATATATTATATTAAATTTAAAATTTAAAATCTTATTTTCAAAAAGAAAAAAAATAGCCTACATGCTCCAATTAAAAAATGAGATAAATTCAACCTTATGCAATGTCAAAACAATGATTTGTAACGTAAACAAATGGAAGAAATTCCTTATGCATCTATTGTTGGAAGCTTAATGTATGCTTAGACTTGTATCATACCAGACATTAGCTTTGTTGTTGGGATGTTGGACATGTATCAAAATAATCCAGGAATAGATCATTAGAAAGCTGCAAAAAAAGTTTTGAGGTATCTACTAGAAACAAAAGACCACATGCCCACTTATAAATGGTCTAAAGATCTTGAAGTGATAGAATATTCAGATTTAGATTTTGTTGGATGTGTTGATATCGAAAAATTAACATTTAACTATCTATTCATTTTGGCTGAAGGCGCAATCTCATGGAAAAGCACGCAGCAGACTATCACAACTGCTTCCACTATGAAAGCTGAGTTTGTGGCTTGCTTCAAAGCTATAATTCAGGGTTTATGGCTGCGAAATTTTATTTCAGTACTTGGAATTGTCGACAGTATTGTCATGCTGCTGAAAATTTATTGTAATAACTCCTTAGCAGTCTTCTTTTCCAAAACCAACAAATATTCCAAGAGTGTTAAACACATGGAATCAAAATACATTTCAAAAGCATAGGGTGTCAATTGAGCATATTATCATCAATCTCATGATTGCAGACCCTTTAACGAAAGATTTGACGCTGAAGACATTTAACGAACATGTCGTGATAATGGGCATTACCAAAATCCTTTATTAATTTTATGCTCTTTGTATTTTGATACTTTGGGCTCAATTTTTCTTGTTTGTGATATTTATAAATCTTATTTTTATCGTTAGTGTACACTTTATGTTGCATGATGTTCAACAAGATTTGTCTTTTAATAGCCATTATGAGACCATGATATTAATTCTAATTATGTTAAATATGTAATTGATATTATGATATATGGAAGGGATCATGTCGATAGATTGACACACAACTGTCATAATTCATATTAATTTCATACTTATTAAATAATTTATGATTTAACCAATATAAAGAATGTTTTATCTTACATCTTGTGCAGTATGTTATGCACTATTAAAATTAAGTGAGCCAAGTGGGAGAAAATTAAATTTTTATTTGTGGCTCACATTTATTTTAATAACTTATTATTTTTATTTTAATAACTTATGTCATTTATTTTATAACTCATGATAACTTAAGTTATTTATTTTCTTAACTCATAACTTATGTCATAATAAATGATAACTTAAGTTATGTCATAATAATGATAACTTAAGTTATTTATTTTTATAACTCATGATAACTTAATTTATTTATTTTTTTAACTCATAACTTATGTCATAATAATTGATAACTTAAGTTATTTATTTTTATAACTCATGAAAACTTATTTTATTTATTTAACAACTTATGATAACTTATGATATTTATTTTTGTAACTCATGTAACCTCTAAAATGAATAAAGGTTACTAACTTATGTCATTGATTTTAATAATAAAATTAATTAATTCATTAAATTATCATAAATCTTATTGGTTAGTACCCCTTGATGGATGGTGGTTAAATATAACATAATTCAGATAATAAGTCATCTCTCTTCCTAACACACTTCGTACATTTCCCTCCATAAGAAAGTATAGAAAGTTTTAAGGGATTTGAGAAAGAAACCCCATCTCTTCAAGATCAAATTTCTTCAAGAACAAATTTTATCACCATGAATACATGTATGTGTTACTTTATTATAGATATATAAAATCATGAATTTAAAAGACATTGGTTATTATGTATTTTTTAGAATCTTTGTCATAAAGTTCAAACATGAATTTCTAACACAAACCCTTCATTGGCATGAACAACTCATGCTCTATTTGATAAGCAGCCATTTATGCCTCTTTATTAAATAAAATAACAAGCTAAAATAAAAATATTTTGTGAATTGATAGAATAAGGATGAGCAGTAACTCAACTTGTACAAATATATAAAAAGGTAGCAAGAAAGAGAAAGTGAAATAAGCACAAGAATTTAAAATGGTTTATATAAATGATTCATATCTAATATTGGACAATAAAAATGCCCTTGATTGAATCTTCCCCATATCTAACTGCTTAACACAGCTGTAAACAAACTTCACTAGAATAAAAAAGGGTACATGGAGGACGACCGAACGACAGTAGTCGGCCAGCCAAAGATTGATCTAGCAGTTGTTAAAGGGTCGACCAACTAGAAGCTGACCGACCAGAGGCTGCTTAAGTAGAGGTCGATTGTCAGGATCCATCAACTGAATTACATAAAGGTAATTGTTTGAGGGTTAACCAATTAAAAAAGGTTGAATATATAATTATCACTTCATAATAATAGCCCTTATAAATATAAGAGCATTGTTGACCTCACTTTTGGTTGAGGTCTAGCTTTCTCCTCTTTAGTAGCCTAGGGTCTAGCCATATGATTTTCCTGTTGACTATTCCTAGAGAACTAAAAAAGGAACCCTCACCATTAGAAATTCTAAACTCTTCTTTGCTCAACTTGGAGTTTCATATACTGGTCCCGACCTCTAGCACTTAGTAGGTGGGGCCACTATCAATGAACTCAATGGGAGTACCCATAGGATCTTTTGGCCTAGGGTTGATTTTGGGTGTTAGTCTTGAGCAAGTACACACACTTTCACTCACTTGCACATTATGCTTCTGATACACCTAAAATATATAGTATTTTTCGACACATTTTTATACCTATTTTTGAGATATTGCGCTTTAATGGAAGATATTTTTGTGTTTTTCTTGCAGATACAAATAAAAAAGTGAAAAATGCTTAAAGGAGTGAAAAAGGATCAAATTTGGAGCAAAAAGGTGAAAAATGTACAAATGAGTTTTGGCGCCTAAGCGCCAGATTCAACGCTTAAGCGTCGATTAAACAGAGAAGGCCGCGCCTAAGCGCCAGAGGTCCCGCGCTTAAGCGCCAGTGGCAGTTACTAGATGAGTAAAGTCAGTTTTTTGCAAAATTTGAAGAGGTTTTTGAGGCACCCATTGGCTTAATGGGTGGTTATAACCACCATGGACGAAAATTATCACGAAATGATGCATCTCTTGGGAAAATACATCAAATCTAGACATATTTTGAAGAGAAACCAATACACCTTTTGGAAAATTATAAAAGAAAGAATAGAGGACTTTGAAAAGGGTCCTGAAAATACTTGGAAAGTTTTGAAAGTTCAACATTTGGGGAGTTAGTTCGGAGAGATTTTCAGGCACCACTTTTACTTTTATTTTATCTTTTTTGTTAGTTTATTTTGAGTGATTGTAAAGAGAAGAGATTCAAAGGAACTTCAAGAGTTTGGTGGAGAACTTGAGATAAGCTTTTATCTTTTATTTTGAGACTACTTTTGGTTTTAATTGAGACTTGTTGTTGGTTTGATAATGATTTCTAATTTTAAACTAAAGTGTGGTTTTATTTTCTCCATGAATTATGAGTAGTTTTTTTTATATTTCTTCTTAAAATGACAAGTAATTAAGTTTTGGATGGAAATTGTGGAGAGTATTGATCTTTAATGTTGGAAGAAGTTGTGATGATTTAAATCCATGCACTTCATTTATTTCTTGATTTGGCCAATCCATATGTTAAAATTTGTTGTGAGAACATGTAAGAACCGGGCTGGTATTGTCTCAATCAATAATTAGGAAGAATCACATAAGGTTGTATGAATGAGAATGTAGTTCATATGATTGAGTGCAAATAAATGAATAAATATTCATTGAAGGGTGTACAGTTAGATGACTTTAAAGTGACATGTTAAAACCCCCAACTTGGTTTATTATTTTAGGTTCTGATATGAGATGTTAGCCCCTAGGTGGAGGGAATCGAGGGAACTCTAGAGTGAGAGCTAGTATCTTCTCTGCCTAGCCGGTCTTCAGAACTATTCAAACTTTAAATTAGTCAATGTTCTTTATAGCAACTCTAGTAAGGGTAAAGAATATTATTGCTCCTATTTGACACAACACAATTTGCATGCTTCCACAACATAATTTCTATACTTATTACTGATTTATGATGAGAAGAAAGATATTTTTCTTATTAAGTGCTTTTCATCTACAAAACTCTAGTTATTTTTTTTAGTTGTTACTGTTTTGTCAAAATATCAAAAATACTAAAAACATTTGAATTTTTATTACTGCAAAATATATTCAGTTTAAGTAATTGTCTTTTTAAAAATAGAAAGTTTTCTAAAAGTGCATGTTGTATAAATTCCCCGTGAGTTTGATATTCAGGTCTTAATAAAAAAGACTTATACTACTTAATAACAATATGTATACTTGTGTAGTATCCCAATATATATAAATTAGAAGTTAAATTCTTATTTTTTTCAGGATCAAGTTTTTGGTTTTGTTGCAAAATAAAAAAAATATAAGTAAAATATAATCTGAATTATTATTGTACTTTGCATATTAGCAGTATTTAAGGATCGACTTCCACTTACAACCCTAAACTCAAACTTTCCCAAAACCTTCAAAAAAATCATTTCAAATATCTCTGAGACTAATTTGGACCCATAATTTGAGCTCAATTTCAATCCAAGTAAAAAAAATCCCAAATTTTGACCACATGGCCCAATCCTATCATATTGAACTTCATAAGCCTACTCAATTTGCCCCAATTTGAATCCCAAACTCTTTACAATGTTCCCCCACATGAAATTGAACATTCAATTGGCCTTGGTCAAGCCTCAATTTTACTCAAGTTTGACTTTGGACCAAGACCCCCAATTTGCCCCAAATTAGTCATGTCTCCAAACATTCCCAAATTGAATGTCATAACTCCAAAATTCCCACTTAATTTCTATCCAAAACACTTCATGACAATCACCTTCATCAAATTGAACCATCAATTGGGTCATAGCTAAACTCTAGCCTAACCTAGCCCAACTTTAACCCAAAATGGTCCCACCTCAATCTATAGTCGAAACCACTTCTTTACTCTTTTGAAGTTCTGTGTGTGGTTATTGACCTCTAGCACGTAGGAGGTTGAAACCAACATGAGGGAGCTCGAAAGGAGTCCTTATAAGACCCTTGAGCCCTAGGACTACCTTTTGCATGATTCGCACTTCCGCGCGCACATACTTTGCAGTTTGAATAGTCGACTCGTTTAATTTTTTGTGATTCACATCGCTTGCGTCGTTATTTGTCAAAAACTTGAATAAATTTTTAAAAACAATCGATCATGGATCAATTTTGATGAGAATTGAATTTGACACATGTTTTACCCAATCGTCGATGAGGTTGTCTGAACGACTCCGGATGTCAAAACGGACTGTGTCGGCACGTCCGGAACATCGCCTTTGCTTAAGAAGGACACCCATTTTGTCATGGTTTGTTTCACATATGAATGTTGCGTGAATTGGGGAATTTTAAATATTAAATATTATAAAAAAATCCTTTTCTTTAATCCTAAATCCCTAACCTAACTCACGCATCTGGCTTTCTCCCATTCGCTCACGCCTCTCGCCCCCTCTCCTTCCCATTTGCGAGGCAAAATTTTTCCCTCAGATCCCCGTATGGTCCGCTCCGTCCGCTACCCAACTAAAAGGCGCTATGTGGGCTTGCGAACCCATGTTTACACTTAATGAAAAAGGAAAATAAAAACGCGTTTAAGCCCGACGTGCAAAATTTTACGTATTATCCCGCCTTTTTTTGCGTCTTCCATTTATTATTTTTCATATTATTTCCTCAGAAACTTCTATTCTGCATAATACAGTAGAAAAGAAGGTTTCAAAAGGCATTTTTTTGGCTCTTTTAGGGTTTGGTCGCTGCATTTATGATGGAGATAGATTTCTCTCTTAATGAAGAGTTAGAGCACATGGACGAAAAAATCAATGTCAACGCGTTTGAAACGGAGGTAAAATTTTTTGCTTACTTGAATCCATTTTCCGTTTTCCAGTTTTTTCTTCGATTTTCGTAAGGTTTTTTTATTATTATTATGTGGTTAGGTTTATATTATCTGCAGTTATATTGAAGAAATACTCAATAACCTGAGAATAACCCGAAAACAATCTAAGAATAACTCGAGAAAAAGTAACCTACCAGCTCTTTCAAAAAATAGTGAAATATTCTGTGAAATATTGTTGTGAGGTTGTTTTTTGTTTATTCAAGGGTTTAGGGTTTGTTTGTCTGCGGGTACATTGAAGAAATACTCAATAACCGAAGAATAACCCTACAATAATCTAAGAATAACTTGAGAAAGTAACCTACCAGCTCTCTTAAAAAAAGTGAAATATTCTATGAATCTTTGATTATCGTGATGTTATTTTTCATTATTTTGTGGTTAGGGTTTATTTATCTTCGAGTACATGGAAGAAATACTCAATAACCCGAGAATAACCTAACAATAACCTAAGAATAACCCAAGAAAGTAACCTACCAGCTATCTCCAAAAAAGTGAAATATTCTGTGAATCTTTGATTGTCGTGAGGTTATCTTTTCATTATTCTGTGGCTAGGGTTTATTTATCTTCGAGTACATTGAAGAAATACTGAATAACCTGAGAATAACCCAACAATAACCTAAGAATAACCCGAGAAAAAGTAACCTACCAACTCTTTCAAAAAACTGTGTAATAGCTATAGGGTGGTTCTTTTCTGAATATCTGACTATCTTTATGATATAATTCAAATTTGTAGTTATCTGGGCCAGAAACAGATTGCAATGATTCAATTACAGAAATTCATATAAACCAAATAAGATAAAAATTAAATTTTTTAACTGAGGTTGGGCAATATACTAACCGTTAGAAGAAAAACAAACCCGTTCATGTATCCCAATGGCTGACCCATCCTTATTTTGATGGCGCAAGCATTGACTTGCTCAATTAGGTGGTCACATACTGTTGCGGCCCAATTAAATGAAGAAAAACTATTTACATTCTCAGCAAATGAATTAAGTCATATGGGTACACTAAAATTACTAGAAGGAAATAATAAATTAGATAACAAAAATTTAATAATAAGTTCATCAAGAGTAGCAAATGAACTCTCCAATAGTTCACTCTTTGCCCGCCTTGCATCTACATCATTGAAGGGTTTCTTAGCCCAAGTTGTTGTAGGATCTTTGTTGGGCATGCCAATTAACAAAGCAATTTGGTTTGCATCAAAACTCAGCTCCTTCCCCCCCAATTTGAAAGCCGATCTATTTGTATCCCAACAATTCAATAAGTGCATAGTTAGGATGTGATCTTGAGGATAGGGGGGATCAAAAAACTGATTAAGCTTCATTCTTTTCAGATTAGACTGTCTCCCGAGAGACAATTGACCGAACCTTATCCAAAATCTCTCTAACTGCTGATGGTCGGCATCTACAATTCATTGACTGCTTATTCATCAACCTAGAGGAATAAGATGCATGTTATTAATATTGAAAATAACCCAGGCAAGACCTACGAATACCCTACAAATAACCTAAGAATAACCTAGGAATAACCTAAAAATAACTTACAATAACCTAAAAATCACCCAGTAATAACCTACGAATAACCTATGCAGAACTTAAAAATTAACAAAACAATACCTTAAAAATAACCAAAGAATAACCTACGCATAACTTAAAATAACCTACAAATAACGCAGGAATAACCTACGCATTACTTTGAAAGTTTCATTTTTGGAAAAATATGAAAGGTCATATTTTGATTTTTTTTTTTTGAAAACATAAAGCTTCAAAGCTTTTATTTTGGAAATATTTGAAAATCCTATGTTTCGGTTTGTAAAAATCTGAAGTCTCAAGTCTCTCAATTAAATTTTTTTTTGAAGGTTTCATGTTCTGATTAGTGGAAATATAAAGTTTCAGTGCTTTCATTTTAAAGTGGATGTGAGAGAGTTCTTTGTGATAGTTTGGAAAATTTTGGAATAACACATAAAATCTTTATTGTGCTCCCCTTATAAAATTTGGAAAGACTTCAAAAGCTTGGTTATTTCGAGAATATGAAATGCTTTGTGGCTTCGTGTTCGAAGATCTAAAATGTTTATAGTTTTGAAACTTTGAACGAGCGTATTTCTGGGAAAGTTTGAAATCATAGTGGTTTTGATTTATGAAAGGTTTTGGAGCTTAGAGAGTTACTGTTTAAAAATTACATGTCATTTGTTTGATTCACAAAATTTGGAGGCTTTTAGAACTTTGTTTTGTGAAATATAAAATGAATGTAAATTGGATTCATGAAAAGTTTGAAGACTCACAAAATATTATTTGAGAAAAGTTTGGAATTGATTCATGAAGAATTTGGATGTCAAATGCAACATTTAAGTTTATAAATTGAATATGTGAATACATAAGTATTGTGGGCTATGAAGATAGTCGTCGCATTGGTTTGGTCCCTTTGCTATTTCGATTTGTTTGAGATGCAGTTTGAAAATTATACTCTTTTTTTGGTTGATTAATTTGCGAAATTGGAGAAAATGATACCCTTATTGGGTTGATTCATGGATTTTTAGGCTGCATTTTTGGGACTTTTTGTCGATCATTTTAGATGCGGTTTTGAGGGCCGATTCACCTTTTTTACCTTTTCGACATTTCGGGAGGATCAATTCCTCCTCTCTCTCATCCCTCTTTTTATTTTTTTCTTCCTTGCTGCTTGGTTGGATTTATACACTTATGTACGAAGCATAAACACACACATATAGTCTTTTGCTACATGTGAACCATCAAGCAAGACTATAAGTTGGACGATTCATTTTGGGGTTGGGCGATGATGGCAAAGACACACCGGTGGTAAAGCATAATAATGTTCCATCCTACAACATCGGGCCTGGTGAACCGTAGGATGATAATATTATTCACCGACATAAGACTAGTGGGCACCCTTGCTCTCTTAGGTTGTTGGCGTTCCCACGCCCAACAGTGTGATCGACTAGTGGACAATCATATTTTTATAAAACTGATAAGAACAAATACTATATTTGGAAAAGTATTTTAACTACAAATTGATATTACTTTCTCTTTTAAGCCTGAAATCTATATGCATGTCAAAATATAAAATTTAAATGTAAATTCAATTGTTCATTTGTCAATCACCAGTACCGGGCTAAGGAGTACCCTCCTAAGTTTGTATAGTAGGACACCCTTCTAGTTGAATGTCGGTCTCTATACATATGGGTGACCGGTACTAGCCTTCGAAGTCCCTAGGGGGTATATATATATAGTTTCTGAGCCCACCTGAACCTGAATGCTTATAGTCCACTTCGACTTTTGATCGTTCATTTGTTATTTCCTTTGAGATTTCTTAGTGTTTTCTTGTAGTTTTTTTTTAAGCTTATTTTTTCGAGTCACCTGAGTTTCATGTGATAAATTATGGAATGGGGAGTTTGATACATATATAGCATTTTTAAACACATTTTTATACCTATTTTTAAGATAATGCGCTTTAATGGAAGAGATTTGTGTGTTTTTATTTTAAGTAAAAATAAAAAGGTGAAAAATGCTAAAAACAATGAAAAAGGATCAAATTTGGAGCAAAGAGATGAAAATTGTTTTAAAGTGTTTTGGCGCCTAAGCGCCAGATCCAGTGCTTAAGCGTCGGTTAAATAGAGAAGGTCGTGCCTAAGCGTAGAGACCCCGCGTTTAAACGCCAAAGAAAGTTATTTGGTGGTTTTCTTCATTTGGCCAAAATTTGAAGAGGTATTTGAGGCACCTATCTGCTAAAGAGGGTGGTTATGACCACTAGAAATGAAAATATTATTAAAAGACTTATAAAAGGAGGCATCCTTTGGAGAATACATTGAATTAGGATACATTTTGAAGAGTTATCAATGCACCTCTTGAAGACTTATAAAAGAAGAAAGTTGGGGCTTTTTAAAGTATGCTTGAAAGTTCTGAAAAGTGTTGGAAAAGAGAGTTTTGGAGAGATTTTTAGGCACCACAAATTTACTTTATCCTTTTTTTTAGTTTATTTTGAGAGTGTTGTAAAAGAGAAGAGATTCAAAGGAACTTCAAGAGTTTGGTGAAGGATTTGAGATAAGTTTTTATCTTTTGTTTTGAACTACTTTTAGTTTTAATCAAGACTTCTTATTGGTTTGACAATGATTTCTACTTTTAAACTAAAGTGTGGTTTTATTTTCTCCATTGATTCTAAGTAAGGTCCTGGATGTTAAAAAGGTCCTGAAGAGGAGAGACTCAAAAATTGAAGTGTGAAACAAGTGTAGAGAATCTAAATTGTGAGGAATTCTTCGAGAGATTGTAAGAGTTGAGAGACAGTGAGAAATTTCTTCCTCCTTGCTGCTTCAAAGAGGAATTTTGTGTGCTGTAAAGAAAAGAAGAGATTCAGAGGAACTTCGAGGAGTTTTCTTGGAGAGAAATTAGAGATAAGTTTATTTATTATTGTAGTTTGTATGACTTTGATTTTATATATGAATTCCGAGTTTTGATGTGTTTTCCTCATGAGATCTTAGTAGTTTTCTCTGTCTTTCTCCTTGTATTGAGATTCGTGAAATGGTGATTTGAATTGGTGAAGCCATGAAAATGTTTAAGAAATTGTGATGATCTTTTCACTTCGATCTTAATTTACTTTCAATCTGGTCAATTGATTTGTTAAAATATGTTGAGTTTTACAATTAAAGTGAAGATTACATCCAAAATTCAGGGAGGTTAAAGCCCTTGAAAGTTGAGTGCAAATAAATAGGGAAATAAAATTATCGGGCGCAGAATTGGAGATTTTAGAGTGACAGACTAAAATCCCCAATTCGGTCCTATCGTTTGGGTGCTGAAGGTAGATGTTAGCCCTCAGATGAGGGGAACGTGGGAGCTCCGAAGTGAGAGTCGGTTTCCTCCCAGCTTAGCCGCAGATTCAGTAAACAAGCGTAGGATTAGTCAATGTTCTTTATGCCTGAACCAAAGGATAACGAATATGTATGCTCCTATTTGACACAATATAATTTAAACTTATTCACTTTATCCATTCACTATAATTTCTTGACAAGGAGAAGGATGCTTTCTTATATATTGAATATCACATTTGAACCTTCATCAGTATAATTAGTTATTTAATAGTTATTAAAATTATATATTTATTTCAATTGCCTATTAGCGACAGATAAGAAAATTGAACTTCGTTGTTGTGATTAAAGTATTGATTTTCTAAAATCTTAGTTCATAGTTCTAATCTTACTCCCTGTGGGATCGATATCTAGGACTCTATTAGAGCCCTATATTACTTGAGCGATACGTATACTTGCGTTGATAAGCGTGACTTTATAATTATTGAATATTTATTTCGTTCATATTTATCGAATCTATAATTGTTATTAAGGTTTTGGTATAGTTGCTGAGGAATTAAATCTTTTAGTAGCAGTATTAAATACTTATATTTTTAAGCATATATAAAGTCGCGGTCAGTACATACAGGTTATTCTGTTATTAAGTACTGTTGACCTCACTTTTGGTTGAGGTCTAGAAACTTCTTTAGTAGCCTAGGTCTAGCCATAGGACTTTCCTATTAACTAGTCTTAGAAGATTAGAAAAGGTACCCCCACAATTAGAAATTCACGACTCTTCTATTTACTCAACTTGGAGTTCCACATATTGATTTTAACCTCTAGCACTTAGTAGGTGAGATCATTATGAGAAAACTCAAGAGGAGTTCCTATAGGATTACTTGGCCTTAGGATTGACCCTGGGTGTTGGTTTGGAGTTAGGGTACACAATATCCTCATAATATTCTACCTAAAACCAATCCATAAGGACCCAAAATGAGGGTTTTATTGATCCACAGTTCATTTACAATGGATATTTATCCAATTCTACTTGAAATACTAATCTTAGGTCTTTTGCCCCAGACACTCCCAAATTACCAAAATGCCCCTCCATGGCCTAAAAATCCAAAAATTCCCATAAAATCCCAATAAATCCTAAATATTCTCAATCTTATTTCTTTCAATTACCACATGACCCAATTTGGTCAATTTGGTCATCTTTAGCCAAGATACCCTCAAAATTACCAAAATTACTAAAATACCCTTGGTATCCCAAACTTTCCCAAAACCTCCAAAATTACTCCAAATGTCCTCAAAA
>NEWO01000222.1:512864-544994 GCA_003013225.1 Phalaenopsis aphrodite
CAAGGGGCAAAATAGTAATTTTGGAATTATAATACCTTAATTAAATTTTAGGATTAATCAAAGAGAAAATGGGTAGAAATATTGATTATAATGAACTTTTTGGATGATTGAAATACAATGGGTTAAAAGGTAGAAACCAACTTGACACCTCTCATGATAAAATAAAATTGTAATTCTATTAATTATTATAATTTGAGGTCAATTCAATTAGAGGATCCTATAGTATTGGAATTAAATTATGAAGATAATAACTCACTCCTTTAAAGCCTATTAGTTGGTGATCAAATGCTAAATCTGATTTTAATGAAAATTCTAATTCAATATTTAAATTGTTTTAAATCACTTTGAAAATTGAAGTTAAAAGGAGGTCTAATAATGAATTAGGCTGGATATGCGAAATTGTCTTAATCGAGATTAGAAAAGATGAACATAGTTAATTAATAAATATTTTCAAACATTTTAAGCCCTACTTTAATTTGGGTATTAAAGTTCTTAATAACCTTGAATTTGCCCTTTGGGGCATCCACTCACATAATTATCAAAATAAAATTTTAAGTGACTATTTGATTTTCTTAGGTAATTAAGTTTTAATTTGATCTTGGGATGATTAATAGAACAATTTGATAAGTTCAAAGTGGACTCAGAACGTTTCAAGGGATTTCTAAAGCGGTTCAGGGTCATCCTCCGAAAACTTTGGAATCTCTTGGATATTTTGAAGAACAAATTAAACTTGTTATGTTTGTTCTAGAAAATCATCCACTAAAATCTTTCAGCAGGAATGCCGAGAAGGGGGCAGGTACACTTTTAAATTATTGCATTTATTATTCTATACTTCTTGCTCGAGTTTGCATGTTAAACAACTTGTCACCCTGCTTGAAAACCAAAACTGTTAATATAGCTGTAAAACCAAAATAAAAATTAAAATCAACCAAGATAAAATTCACCGCCACAACATTCAAAATATAAGACAACTCAAAATTTAATCACAAACATCACAAAACAACAATTGCAACTAAATTAAGACACCTCTATCAGATGATCGGGAATCCCTCGGAGGAGGTAACCTACGATTGCTAACGAGATTTCCCATAGTCTAAATGAAAGTATGGAACTCATTAAGTTGAGTTTAGTAAATTCATTTGGACTAAGTGAATCTGAAAGAAAATATTGGTACTAGAATGAGGGAACCGTAAGATCTTAACCGGTGTCGCTCTAATCAACTTTAACATGCCTCATAATATTTAAAGAATCATAACCATAGAAACATCTGATTTGAAATCATAACTAGACATATTAGAAAACTTAAACTCGTCATGACGAGGAGTTTGGAGCTAGCATCATGGGCAGCACGACCATTGACCGACTTTTTGTAAATCGATAAATACAAGAATTTGATGGCACTACTAGAAGATTTAATTTCCAGCAACGGCGTCCAAAGACTTGATCGCGACTTTATAGATGTGTCTGATTTGATTAAGATGTATAAATATAATATTCAATAATGTTAAAGTTGAATTTGTCAACGCAAGTATACGTATCGCTCAAGTAATATAGGGCTCTAATGGAGTCCTAGATATCGATCCCACAGGGAGTGAATTTAGAATTACGGACTAAGAGCTTTAGAAAAGCAAGATTTTAATCACAACAACGACGTTCAATTTGCTTATCTGTCACTAATAGGCAATTGAAATAAACAGATAATTTTAATAACTAATAAATAACTAATGATATAAAGTAGGGTTTAATTGTGATATTCAATATATAAGAAAACATCATTCTCCTTGTCAAGAAATTATAGTGAATGGATAAAATGAATTAGTTCAATTTATATTGTGCCAAATAGGAGCATACATATTTTTTACCCTTTGGTCCGGACATAAAGAACATTGACTAATCCTATGCTTGATTACTGATTCTGCGGCTAGGCTGAGAGGATACCGGCTCTCACTTCGAAGCTCCCACGTTCCCCTCACCTGAGGGCTAACATCTACACATCATCACCCAAACGATAGTACCGAATTGGGGATTTTAGTCTGTCACTCTAAAATCTCCAATTCTTCGCCCGATAATAATATTTCCCTATTTATTTGCACCCAACTTCCAAGGGCTCTGACCTTCCTGAATCTTGGATGTAACCTTCACTTTAGTTGTAAAACTTAACATATTTTAATAAATAAATTGGCCAGATTGAAAGTAAATTAAGATCAAAGTGAAAAGATCATCATAATTTCTTAAACATTTTCATGACTTCACCAATTCAAATCACCATTTCACAAATCTCGAGATAAGGAGAAAGACAGAGAAAACTACTCAGATCTCATGGGGAAAACACAACAAAACTCAGAATTCATATATAAAATCAAAGGCATACAAACTATAACAAGTAAATAACTTATCTCTAATTTCTCCCCAAGAACACTCATTGAAGTTCCTCTGAATCTCTTCCTTTCTTTACAGCACACAGAATTCCTTTTTGAAGTAGCAAAGAGGAAGAAATCTCTCACTTTCCCTCCACTCTTACAATCTCTCGAAGAAATCCTCACAATTGTTACACACTAATGGAACCTCTCTAACCTCCAAGTAGGGGTGTAAACGAACCGAACACGAACGAACAGAGCTTGTGTTCGTGTTTGGTTTGTTTGAAATTTAGTTTGTTTGAAATAAGCTCGTGTTTGAAATTGTTCGTGAAGTCGCTGTTCGTGTTCGTTTCTTAACGAACGAGTCGAACACGAGTCGAACACGAGCTGTTCGCGAACAACAAGCCAGTTTGACATCCCTAANTATTTTACTATACATTATAATTTATAAAATTTAATTTTTTGAATATCATAAATTTTTTATATATAATTATTTTATATTATTTTATATTTCGAACAATAACGATTCGAACACGAACGAACGCATCACTGTTCGTGTTTGGTTCATTTAACTAACCGAACGAAAAAAAATTGTTCATGTTCGTCTCGTCTACTTATCGAACAAATCGAACACAAATTCATTGACGAACCGAACACGAACTGTTCGCGAACAACGAACTTTTTTGACAGCCCTACCTCCAAGGCCTCTAGCACACTTCCCTAGCACTTTCTCTCTTTAATTTTCGACCAAAAATGTTCTTTTAATGTTGTGGATGAGCTTTCCTAAGAGTTTCTTAAGCACCCCTCCAAAATCCGGCCTTATCCAATGTATAAGTACACATAATCGTCAATCTCGCCGTCGGCGGCCTCGATGGAGCCGTCGGCGGGCTTCTGGAGAATTTGTCCTGTAGTCTCGGGAAAATCTCGCTGTCGGCGGCGTCGAGGGCGCCGTCGGCGGCCTAGTTCAAATCTTCACATTTTGGTCCTTTTACCTCCAAATTTGCTTCTTTTTGCATCTTTTTGCTCCAATGACTCTAATTTATCATTCCTGCAACAAAACTTAAAAATACCTTTCTTTAAAGTACAATATCATTAAAAACAATATAAAATAGGTATGAAAATCTCAACATATTTTTCTTTGGTCAACCATCTTCAACAACAAGAGGATCTACAACAACATATCTTTCTTTAAAATTAAATAACATAATTATAGAAATTCAAGGTTGTTTACTTATGCAACATAAATCCTCAATTTATATTTAGGTCTTTGTTTAGTTATGCTATACAATTTAAGCCCTAACCTGCTTTAGGATTCTGAGGTTGTCGTCTATCATGACCTAAATCCTTATATCTTCCAGACTATTTGTGGATCGTTTCACACGAATATAAGTCCTAATTAATAAAATAGGTAGAATGAAACATTCAATAATTCTAATCTTCAAAACTGAAGCTAAACAGTAGGATAGCTTAGGAAGTCACCAAGGTTCTCCTCATGATCTGTGACATTCCCTAGTCTTTCTTTCTTTGGATTCTACAATAAAATATTTCAAACTTGAGCTATTCCCCTTTCACACCTCTTTGTTCCATTTCGTTGAAAAGTCCTAATCCTTTAACCTCTTTAAAGATAATATCCCTTGATTTTTATCAAGAGTTTTCTTAGGTGACTTCGGTTATCTAAGATGTAATTAACTATAAGGGGTTTGCCCTTATAGGAAGAATTTTCAAATCTAACTTAATATAAACTCTATTTAATTCTTCGTATTAAATAGGGGGAATTGTCGACTTATAAATAAAATGGTTTTCGCAGATTTAAACGAATGTTATACAATCTTTAGTTATTTAATCGAGCATCACCAATAAGTAGTATATTTATCCTTCGGGGTAGATACATTGCTTACGGTATTAGACTCGTGTATTTAAACTACTGGGGATATGAGATTAGTTTGGTCTTGTATTTTCAAAAAAATTAAAATACTATTTTTTCTAAATTATATATGTATTAAATTAAATTAAAATGGGTGTTAGGATATTCATCATAGCAGCCGACAACTTAACAACTCTTTAACCCAAAATAGTGTCGACAAGCATTAAATGTAACAGAGGTTGTTAAAACCATACAAAAAGCACCTCATCCCTTTTTCTCTATGCACGCTTCTCTCTCCTTTGCATGCTCAATTCCTTTGGTGTGATTCGTGGACAAAATGAGTACAACACGCTAAAATATACAGTGATTGTAGATCACGTCATAAAAAAATGATAAGTAACCTAAAAAGAAGAACCCTAATATCGAGAGATCATAAAAAATGAATTGTAACCGAGAGTTTGAGCCCCAAGAAGGCAATGAACTCAAAAAATGAATCATGGAAGTAATCAAGAACTTATTGAATTTGGAGAGAGTGCATCCCCCTTGATCGGTAGCATCCTACCCCCGCAGAGAGTGATTGCACCGAACTCCAGAAGAATTCCACCATTTCCAAAAAGAGAGCAGGAAACACACTATATTGACAACGGATGTCTGACACCACACAACCACCGTAGTGAATCTTGAAGCAGGGCCATCATCAAGATTAAGTAAAATTCCATTTGAGGAATCACCCCTATAAGTAGTAGCTACATTGAGATTGACATATCTGATTCTATAATACCTTTATACAATTCATTATTCTTCCAGATCTTTCCTCGCTTCTTCTAAAACCACCAAATATTTTATATCACTGTTAACAAAACTAATGTAAACATCCGACAAAGTAGCAAGTTTTGCTTCTCCTTCCTTTTCATATATGATATAATTTATCATTAAGCTTACCATGAAACATTTAACATGTTATTTTTAAATAAAAAACAAGTTTGTTCATGGACTTAAATAAATGAGTTTGATTAGATATATATATGAACTATTTAATGTTTGAATTTTTAAAAGATATTCAATCTACTTTATTTACTAATGAACAAACTTGATTAAGTATTAATTAAGTGGAGTTTGATTTGATCATCGAGTGTACTGATCTTTGTACAGCCTAGTCACTATGAAGTGAGTTGAGCTAGCTTTTAGACATCTCTCAATCAAAAAGATAATAGTCGTAATCTAATAACATCACTGGAATACTCTTTGTGTTGAAGATATTGAAGATCTTCATATAATTAGCGATGTGGGCGTTTATATCCTTTGTATAATGGTTTTCAAATTGATAGATTTGAATCATTAAGAGTGTGGTAGGTTTAAGTTCAATAACACCTTTGGCTTAACAATGGCCTCGAGGATGCCATGCACTATAGAAAATAAATAATCTTGCAAATCTCGAGCCCTTATAGTTAAGCCGGCTCTATCTTCATAGTTTTTCATGTCAAATGACAACATTTAATTAACTTGTATCTTCTCTCTTCATCTCCTTAATAATATTTATTTTATTTCATGATCAATAGGTAACAAAGATTAACCACTAGAATGATTCATATAATATATAAAATAAAGTTTTAAAAAAAAAGCGAAAGAAAAATTAGTATAAAAATCATCCAAATTATTGTTAACCAACTTAGTATCAAAATTAGCTTTTTAATCTTAAACAATGGAGACAAAAACATGATTAGGTTGTACCACCCTTAGATGACCATAACCTAAGAGAATACAATCAAATAAATAATAAATTAGAGTATTGTCCCATCAATTTTAAACACTAATTTCTCAATGTTTGTTGACTTGATATTATTTAGATGATCAAAATAGAGGGGTTAAGCAAAAACTAAAACTAAACCTAAATCTTCCTGAATATGAAATAATTAATTAACAAAGGTGTGCTCAATTGTGTACCACATTAGTTGGAAACAAAGGGAAGATCCTATGATATCGGGTTAAAACAATTACACTGCAAAAAAAAAAAAAAAAAAAATCAAAGGTTAAGAGTTTGTTAATTTAATATGGCTAGAATCTATGGATTTGATTTCACATCTGATGACTTTATTTGTTGATCTTTAATTATAAAGTTTATATGAGTGTATAAAAATTTGATTAAGATTTCTGTTTATTTTTTCTCAATAGTCTATGTTTTATTTCTTCTTAAAATTATCTAGTTCTTAGTGATAAATTCAAAGAAAAAAGAAAAAAAATTTATTAAAGCTCTTTAGATCATAAAAAGAGTTATAGGACATCATCATAATTATCTCTAAGTTATGATTCATCCACCATGACTTTTTTTCCAAGAGGAGTCAATTCTTCTCCTCTAAATTTTGAATATAGCTCTTACACTATCGATCAATGGCCAATTAGTCAATAGACAAAGAACAAAATATATGTTAATAAAGAAAATAAATACTCTACAACTTTTATTAAGAATCAAAATCATCATAAATCACTATGGGTATATCCAATCCCTAGAAAAAAAGGATTAGTTCATGTATTGAATAAAAAAAGTGAAGAACACAAAAAACTTGAATTTGATGAAAATTAGAGGAGAGAATTAGCAAAACTCATGGAGAAGAGATTGCTTTGTTCCTGTGATCAACATCTTTGTCATTGAGCCTTAGCCTTAGTGGATCTTGTCCAATGATCACTTTCATCAATGCTTTGAAGAACCCTAGAGGAGCTCTCTAAACTTCACAAAGAGAACCTCCAAAACTCTATATTAGACCCTTCAAATATGCAGTTCAAAATAAAAGTGAAATGACTAGGTGAACTCACAAAAAATTAGACTAAATGTCCCTCGAAGTCACTTACATGCTAGGGCATAATATTAGTTGCATTTGCTCGCATATACATTAACAATGTTGATCTATGCAAAAAAAAAAACCCCCTGTATGCCTCCCATCTGACATACGTAAGTCGAACGTACATAATATTTGCTCCAATCACAGAGGGGCATTTTTGAGACAAGAGAGTGTGATTTGGGCTTCTTACACGGAGAATAAGATCTTCCAAGTCTCTCTCTCTCCTTTAACTCTTGCTTGGTGCTTTGTTAAGATCTATGAATCATGCAATAGATTTGAATTGAATACATGCATCTCATTATTTCTTACATAAATTAGATCGTAATGAAGTCCAAATGACAACAATTCTATAGTTTTAATAAACTTGCCATTAGTCTTAAAATTAAAATAACATTACAAATAACCAAAATTTCAAATTGTATTATTCATTTTGAGTAACAAGTAACCACTAAAATGCAAATTGCATCTTCCTCAACTCCTCCTTTGTTTCTCCCCCTTCAATCAATAAATCCGACGGCTTCAACTTTCTTTCGGCAGTGAACTCGTAATCCGACGGTTCAAAAAGCTCCGGCTCAGGACTTTCGAATCATCTTCACGCGTCGCCGTCGAGGAGTTTTCCAGGTGAAGCCCTTGAACTTCATCTCCATCTCAAAATTCTAAAATTCCTCCCAACGATCTGATCCGAACCCTAAAACTCTCTTCACCCATTCTGTATTTGTTGCTAATTCATCTGCGTCAGCCTCCTGTATCCTGATGATCGGCTTCACTCTTCTTAATTGATTAGAGAAATTGAAGCAAGTATTGGTCATGGAGAAGAGGCATCTCCCTAAATTTCGTTCCGTGTTTCATGTTCTCTGTACTCTGATTCTTCTTTTATTCATCTTAAACCGAGATGACGTTATCGGAAACCCTATTCTCCGCAAAAGCAGTAGTTTTATCTCCCCTAGGCCGCTTCCGAAACCCTCCCCTATTTTCCACCGCCATCTCTTCGAGCTTTCATTGAATTATTCTTCTTCGTCGAGGGAAATCCCACGGAATGATCTGGAGGATCCAAAGGACGCTTGCTCCGGGATAGCCCAGCACGAGGGCGCTCGGTGCGATTTTCTAAAGTTGCACCCCCACTGTGGTTCCGGTGGGTTCATCGATTACATCACCTTCTTTTACTGCGATTGTGAGGAAGTTCAAATCTTGGGGTATGCCGTTCTTGTTTTGTGGCTTCTCGCTTTGTTTTATCTATTGGGCAACACAGCTGCAGATTACTTTTGTTGCAGCCTTGCCAAACTCTCCGCTTTATTGAAGCTTCCACCTACTCTTGCTGGTGTGACCTTGCTTCCGCTTGGAAATGGGGCTCCTGATGTTTTTGCCAGCATTGCGGCCTTTGTGGGAACTGGAGCTGGAGAGGTTGGTCTTAACAGCGTGCTTGGTGGTGCAGTCTTTGTTACTTGCGTAGTTGTTGGGATTATTTCTTTAGTTACTGCTGGAAAGAATGTCCACATTGACCGTAAATGTTTCTTAAGAGATGTTGGATTTTTCTTATCAGTCTTGTCAGCCTTGTCATTGACCTTAATTGTTGGGAAGATAAGTGTGTGGGGAGCAATCTTGTTTGTTTTGATCTACGTGGTTTATGCTTTTGTGGTTACAGCAAATGAGATTCTGACAAAGCATACAAGGAAGTTGAAGTTGAATGTTGCAACTCCGCTGCTTCCTGTTGGAGGGCGTTTCTTTGCGAACGAGGAGGATGAATCTGTTCATAGATCTCTGCTTGATGATGACTTAGATAATGGCGTGCCCCAGTTGCATAATAACTTGCCTCAGTGGATGTGGGCTTCTAATGTGGCAATATACTCAAACTGTGTGCATAAGGGCAGTTCAGCTAACAATTCTAATCCTTTATGGGGATGGAATGAAGAAGATGGTGAACGAGATACTGTGTTTTCCTGTAGTAAACTCTTTTTAATTTTTGAGGTTCCACTTTCACTTCCAAGGAGACTGACAATTCCAGTCGTTGAGGAGGAAAGGTGGTCTAAAAAGTATGCAGTTGCTAGTGCAACATTGGCACCTTTGCTTGTGGCATTTTTGTGGAGTTCTAGAGATCCTGGGGGTTCCCAATTGACTTTAGCTGCTTTTATGTTCAGCGGCGTTGTGGGCATTGCTTTAGGGATTTCTGCTTTCATATTCACCAATAATGAATGTCCACCACGAAGTTTCTTGTTTCCATGGGTTTTTGGAGGCTTTGTGATGAGTATTGTTTGGTTTTATATAGTCGCCAATGAGCTGGTCGCTCTTTTTCTGGATTTGGGTGTGATCTTGGGTATCAACCCTTCGATTCTTGGATTAACAGTAATGGCATGGGGTAATTCCATGGGTGATTTGATATCAGATATTGCTTTAGCTTTGAGAGGTGGCGATGGTGTGCAAATTGCATTCTCTGGTTGCTATGCAGGGCCCATGTTCAATATTCTTGCTGGTCTCGGTATATCCATGCTGCTTGGAGCCTGCTCGGTTGCCCCTTCGTCATATGTTCTTCCACTAGACAGTTCCTTGATTTGTACAATGGGTTTTCTAATGGCTGGGCTTACCTGGGCTTTGTTTATCTTACCAAGAAATGACATGCAACCTAGCAAGTTGTTAGGGTCTGGCCTGATTATACTCTATGTTATATTCCTTTTTCTTAGAATCAGTGGTGCTACAGGTGCTGTATCATTTTCTGGCTTACATTGAGTTTTTTTTTTCTTGTATAAAAAGGCCATAACTTTCCTGAAAGAAGTTGTAGATTTTCTGTTCTTTATCTGAAGTTATTGTATGATAAGATGTTTCAATATAAAGGAATGATTGGGTTCTTCGTTTCCTTGATTGTATTATCTCTTTAATTGAAGTTGCGCTTGGTGTAACTCAGTATTGGGGCAAGTTTTCATATAAAACCCTTTCAATTTTTTTATTTTTTTATTTAAGTGTCCTCGCTCTAATGTTGCTTCTTTGGTTGTCAATTTCTTGAGGTTCATTATTAAGTATGCTAACAAACTTGGTAATATCTATTCATTTTCTTTCATTGGAACTAGGATATAGATTCAAATACTTTATAATGTTATAAATCCTGTTGACTTCCATGGACATAGAACGTTCAACCCTAAGCTGAGATAGCTTGGCACCATTAAAAATCATTAAAAAAAAAAAAAGTTGAGACCGCAAACGGGTTCTTTTAGTTATTTATGCTTCGTCTTTTGTAATTTTTACATTGTTCTTTACAATTGTATTTTTTCAATGCTGCATTGTTCAATTATTTAATCACTACTACATTACGCTGTTTATTTGTGTTGAAATTATTTTATTTTCTGCTTGCAGAATATATAATCTCGATTAAAGAAAACTGATGAGTTTTCTTAAAAACAACCAAGGATTTATCTTTCTTAACTTATTTGCTGATTTTGCTGACCGGTTCTTTTCTTTTCTTGTAAACATGCTGGACATATTTTATTAAAGAAAACTGCAGGTGTATTTTTCTAGGTAGACATGCTTAATGTACATGTCTTTCAATTCAGTGATTCAATGAATAAATGACCAACTTTTAGAGTTTATTCTCTGCTAAAAGTGAACTTTTTAGGTATGGCATATTTATGTTGTTGAGTGTGAAATCTTAAGCCCATTTGGGGCGGTGGTAGAGGTGCAGGTGCGGTCCACACTACAACACTTATGCATTTAGTGTTTTGCGTGCTTTCTCTAGAAGCTGTGATGGGAAAGCTGCATTTTGCAGCTTGATATGGCTAAGTGTGGTGGTTGCCAAAAAACTACGGTCTAACTTTTTGAAAAAAAAAATTATTGAATTAGCCACCACAGCTTCTCGAACAACAAATTATTCTACAACAACTTTACAGTTGCCTCTTCAAATAGTTGCAGCAGCCCCAAACATACCCGAAAGCTGTCATGCATGCTTATGAATATGGATGTATATGTATCTGTGCTTTTGAGTGAGAGGAAACCAGAGGTGGAAATTGAAGGATAGATATATTGACAAAGGCTTCAATTACAACATGGGACTTCTACTGAGGAGAGGCAATTGAAATGGTATGCTGTTGCTAGTGGAGCTTTGGCACCTTGGCTTTTGGCATTTCCATGGTGTTCAGGAGAAACTACAGCATTAGTTCCTTTGTGCTGGGAGGGTGTTGTAGGTATCAGTCTTGGGGCTCTTACATATTTTGTTAAATGATTACGGTCTTCCTCGGAGTTTCTTATTCCCATGGTTTTTGGCTTGTTAGAGAACTTGGGGTGCTTATTTGATATTTGTATGGTTGTCAATATGCTGGTATTTTTTTTTTGCTTTTAACTTTGCTTAAATGTAATGCCGCAGGATAATTTATCTGTTTACGTGATGACAGCTATAGCTTTATCTTGGTGTGGTACTGATATAGTGCTCATTGCAATATCGGTTTGCTGTGCAGGGTCTATGTTCAACACAGTTGCTGGATTTGGTTCATCTACACTGTTTGGAGTCTGGTTAGTTGCATTATTTTCATATCTTCGATTGCACAGTTATTTTATTTACACGATGGATTTTCTGTTGATATCTGTTCTTCTAAGGAGTAACCTGCAAATTGCTAAGTTCTTAGGTGTTGGCTTTATAATACAATATGTTATATTTCTCTTTGCACGAGCAAGTAGCACATCCTTCTCACGTCATCTTCTTGCTTGCATTGAGCTTATCATAAAGAATTGATGCTCATTTATGCAAAGATTGTTAGGCTATTTCTGGAGAAAGTTTATATTACACTAGATAGGAATGTAATTATGGATGTACGGCAAAATAATTAAAAAATCGTTAAGTTTTTGAAAATAGATTTTTAAACGAGTTAAAATTATTACTTTACAATTAAACCAAACTTGATTGGATGGCATTAAATTCCTTGATAAAGTTATCATAAAAGTTTAAAGAATGTCAAAGAGTAAGAGCTTTAACTAAACTAGCCAGTTTAATACAGGTGGGAAGAGGTAAAAATGTTGCCAGGAAAAGAATTGTTTTACTTGAAGCTCGTCTGAAAATAAATTTAAGGCATACTGATTATAACCAAGTTGCAGTCTATAGGTTTTTCAGGGGCAGTATAAGAGAATCCATTATCTATATCTCTTGATGATTTCTATAGTGGATAGGCACCAATGAAAAGATATGAAATATCTAATGCTAGCCGAATGAGGTCCAGGGACAGATCAAGCTATATGCAATAATAAGTTAGATGTAATAAGAAAGATTATAAACTCAATATGAAGATGGCTTGGAGATGAAAATACTTGGTAATAAATGAGAGAAAAGCAGCTCTTTAAAAGAGCAAACTGAACTAAATCATGTATTATTATAAATTAATAAAAATAATTGAATTTGAGTTAGCTTGAACAAGGCATCCATAGTCTTATCTTTTAATTCATAGAAGATATCATTAAGTTTTGAACTGTTATGGGAGATAAACACTTGATTAACAAATATTTTCGAGATCTTTAATAAATAAGGATTTAAAGGGGTGTAATATCATGCATGATAGAGAAAAGTATGCCTTGTGCATAAAAGTCGGTGTCGGTCATGATTAAATAGATGACTAAAACTTGCTATACTTACTAACCTTTTGAAGATTATTACGAGTGAGGACATAGTGAATGAAACATCCCTCCAAGGATGGGCTTGTTTTTCTGGTGATATATTCTCTAGATAGGATTTAATGTAGTTAATAATAAAACTCATTGAAAAGGTTGGTAAAATCTTTCATTAACCTAAAATTTCTTTCTTGATAAATAAAAAAATAATAATTATTTAAAACCTTCCTTATGATTTTGACTTCATAGCCATGGACATATGAGTCCACTTGGATCACTCTCGAATGATCATGCTATTATAATTTTTTTGAATAGAATTAAAGTGAAAAGGTGAGACACTTTGGAGAATGATCAAAAGTCTAGCTAGTTAAAACCAGCAATAATATCACAAGATTTATAGAGGGGTCAATGTATTGTGATAGAGTTATGAATGGATAGTTAATACTTTGGGTTGGATGCATTAGGTATTCTAAGGGTGAAATGTGATTTCCTCATGATGATGGTGTGGGATTCTTAGGGTAACTAGACATTGTAAGATGTGAATGAAAAAAAAGAAAAGAAAGAAAATATATGGGAGAAGAGTTCATAAGAATTTGTAAGTTAGAGAATAAAAATTATAATTGAAATGAGACTAAAGAAGATTAGATATCTTGGAGGTTCACTCTCCTTGGACTCTATCTCCTACTCTTGTCTCACTGCTTAAGAAATGAAGTATTGCAAGGAATATGACCACCAAGTGTGTTGAGATAAGTTGAGAAATTAGGTGTTTTTGAATTTTTGAATATTTAAATATAGGAGAGGGGGTGGTTGTAATGAACAGGGAAATAATAGCAATTTGTAGGTCTCCAATGCTTTTGAATGCCTTTAAATGCTTTTATGGTTGGAAAGCGGTCAAAATCCTGCCAGTCAAATTGACATTCTTGGATTCTATGCGGTAAAAAATGATTGACATGTCATGCCATATGGCATAGAAAAATCATATTAATTCTTTAGGTATAGTAGGTAGTCGTTACCAACAAGGGCCTACTAAGATTAGTAGACGTCCTTTATTGGGGCTCAAATTTGGGTATTGTTATTATTGGGGTCTTTGCATATTGATTGATGTGAGGCCTAAATATGGCTTGTCATGATATGATAAATTAACTTAAAATATCTGTAGTGAGGGATCTAGTATATCTAGTTCTTGTATAAGTGAATAGAAATGATCCCCAACCAAAAGCCTTGTGAAGATGTATGCAAGCTAGTGGTTCACGGGGACAAACTCGACAACCGCATCACTTCATACTATATGCAACCACTAGAGTCATAGGCTACAGATAACACCTTTTGACATCTAACCATCCCCTTCCACCTAGGAATGTGATGCAGATAACACCTTATGCTAGGCATGAATAAGGGCATAAGCCTCATCTTAGGGGAGAGAATGAAATTAAGATTGGTGATGTCCTTAATGGCTTTACCAGGATAGTTAAAATAGAACCACCCGCTCTTGTTGGAAGTTCATTATTCCAATAAATTCCTTGTGTCTTAGCTAAATTAACTTAATTGATTGATATTAAGTGTTGTGATTTTTCCTAAAATGAAGTTTATTGGCCATAAAAAGTTTATTGATCTAATAGATTGGCACGGAAGGAGAGACTTGGATGATGTATCCTCACATGGGCAAGAATGAAATAAATGCCAGTTTCTAAGTGATATTCCAAATATCATGATAGAATGTTTTATGGACAATTTATTACTCATGGGTAAAGGCGCATGCCTATTATTGAATACTTAAACACCTTTAAGGATTTAATGGTTAGGATTCAGTGCAATGATGGTAACTTTCCTAAAAAATTATGATACATCTCAAATTGCACATCAAAAATAAGTTTAAGATAGAATACCCTTAGTCATTTGAGGAAACATTTCACTACGCTTTTCTCATTATTAATAGAAAAAAATTGTCGTCCATCTTTAGGGGGTGTTTTAACCAGAATTCAGTTTAAATTGGATTTAGTAAATCCGGTAAATCCAATAAATTTGAATTTATTAAATTCAGATATTGTTAAATTCAGGATAGTGTTTGGTTCAGTTAAATCCATTTGCTTGTTCATCATGTTATTTTAGGATTTAACAACAATTAATTTTCAAAGAATTTAAATATGAAATATGAAAATACTAAAAACTTTGATGTGATATGTTTGTTCACAAGTCAAAAATAATTTTTAAAAGTTCTATAAACAAGTCAAAAATAATTTATTAAAGTTCTATAAGGATAAAAAATTAAATGCTATAAAAATCTAAAATCTAGTGCAACTTTCCTCCCTTTTTGCACCTCAATCATCATATAACTTAGTTCCTACAAAACTTCTTTTTTTACCGTCCTTGTCACAGTTCTAATGCTTTTCTTCTCTGTTGAAAACTCCCCATGTAGAGCCCTCATATGGATTCCTTTCATGCCATTGGCTTCTCTTTTGTACCTTTCATGCCTTTTCTTCTCCCGGTAAGACCGCTCTCATAAATGACCTTGAAAAGCTTTCTCCCAAGGTGAAAGAAAAAAAAATTGGTTTTTAGGATTTGGGTAGAAAACTGAAATGGTGCAAGGGATGATTTCAGATTTAAAAGAACCAAAATAATTTGTTTGAAGTCGATGACGAACAGTTAGGCGATCGTTTCAATTTCCTTTCTTCGAGCCATTGTGCAACCAGAAAGCAATTATAAGAGTTGCACAAGTGTGTTTTTCTTCCTAGGTTAAATAGGTTAAATCCACCTACAGATTGAATTTAATAAATCTGAATTTATGTTGAAAGGGAGAACAAAATTGGATTTGGTGGAGTGCCGGATTTAACTTCCCTCTTTTTCATTTTTAGCTGGATTTACATTAAATCCAGTCTTATATCCTATTAAAAGTATGCTACAAAACACCTCCTTAAGATTAGAACATAATCATCTTTCCATCCTACCTAATGTCTACTTCTAGCCTATTCCTTCATAGCTAGTGTCCTTGACACTAGAGAAATAATTGAATCTACCTATAAGAACAATAAGGATATATTTGCTTCAAATGTCGCATTAGAAAGGCTTATGGAGCACTATTGGAGGATCATAATATGGAGACTGTGGATATAGAAGAGATTATTGATGATATATCTTTTTTAAATATGACTTACGAAATATAAGTTAGCAGCTTGTGGATGTAATGAGATCTTTAGCTATAAGGAGAAATGAATATAAAGTTCACTAGAAAAAAAAAAAAAACACTTCATTAACATGCATGCCACATACAATGATAGAAAATATAAGTGATTACAAGAGGTAGTACTGTAAATATTGTATCCACCCAAACACTAGTAATGGGTAACATAAATATTGAGCCCTTTTATATGAGATGGGTGAACCATACATCTCTTCTAATAATCAACATATGTATGGTGGCTACATAAATGGGAACCTATGAGGACGTGTGGTGTGATGTGCTTACCTTAGACTCTTGGGTGGACCTTGGCTACTTGATATGAAAATAATTCGCTCTTTGATATGAATATAAATCATTATGTTAGAGAGAATACCTATTTATTTAAACTTAATAATAAAGTTATCAAAATTTATCTTGCTAAATCATCTAGTAAGGTTAATTAAACTCCTTATAAACTCACATTGGGCTTACAGCCTACACATCCACAAAAGAGTGATCATAAAATTTTATTAATTAGGGTTGAACTATCTACTACTAGGGAGTTTCAACATGATATTAAATAGTTTGCCACTCTGCCCATTATAGATCCAAACACCATTTTCGAGCTTATTGGGTCAAATAGTCTATCCAAGATAACTCATTTCTACCTTATAGTAGCACAAAAGTACATTTTTCATAGAGATGGAGAATGCATAGGTTTCATAATTAACTGAAGTGATATCAAGTGTACTAATTTATTAAACAAAATTAGATTTACAAGAGAATGTAAAGATGATTATGTGATCATTTTTATCAAACTTAAGTAACATGCATCCAAATTTAGAAAGCTTAATCTTAGGAAAAGTAGATCTAATGCATTTTTTTTTTTGAATAGCCACATGACATGCATGTAATTCCTTTTTTTAATATTTATAATATAATAATATTTGAGAAAAATATGCTATAAATAAATTTGGAGACAAACTTTTTTGGCTGGTGAAGAAGCAATTAAATTAATGTAGATATTTAAACATTTTTGTAGTTGAGCACATCTTGACTAATGCAGCACTAGATAATGATAGTGAATAGTACATGTTTCTAATGAGGTAGACGAAAAAATCACCTATTGTTGATCCATGACTAATTAGAATTAATTTGGAGAAAATGACATTCGACCTTGTAGAGGACTACTTGAACTTCAAGAGGAAATGATGTATAGCATAAGCACATGAGGCTGATGGTTGAACAATAAGAAGTTATTTATTTGAGTTTTTATGTCATAATTTTGTGTAAGGTTATATTTATGTTTTCATTTTATTGACTTGTATGGAATAATTTGAAATTTTGTGCTTCGTGTAAATTAATAATTTTAAACTACAAAGAAAATTATAAAAATCATGAGAGGAGTAATTAACAACATGATTAACATTTTAATTTAATATTTTCTATTTCATAGGATTTCTAATGTATTTGGGGCTCCATTCTTTTCATTTTGATGGTGGCCTTGTCCCTTCCACTTTTTATTTAAAAAAGTCTCTATTAGTATTAAAATTTCTTTATGTGATAATTTATTTGTTACTTTTTTAATAAAAATAAGATTTTTATTGAGAAAAAAATTTTAATTTTTATATAATAATTGCAAGCTTGGTGGTTTGCCAAAGGAGAAAGAGATTTGGTGATCTTCCACCTTTTTATTTTGGTGAGTGATAGGTTTTAATTAACTTGTATTTTTATTTTATTATTAATTTTTGTTGTAATAAATCAAGTTATTCCTATGAGATTCTTATTACTTTTTTCCTAATATAAACATAATTTTTCCTACCCTGTTTCTTCAAAAAAAATCTTAGCCAAACCAAAATATTTAGTAGTCAGCCAAGGCTTAAGATAGATATGACCTAATTGTTTTTTTTCTGAACTCTTAGTAAACCTAAGCCCCTTAATTTTGTGAAAACCTCCATATCAAAACAAAATACATTTTTCTATTATTACACTGAGTTTTTAAATAGTTTAAAGCCTTAAAACTCTTTTCAAGGATCAAATATTCTTCCAAAATCAGTTGACCAAATTAGGTTCTACAAGTCCTAGTTTTCAAAATAATTTTCAGGAAAAAATATCAAAAAGCCAGCAAATTTAGTGAGAACTTTCGAAACTTTATTTGACATTCTACTAGAATATTTTAAAGTTATTTCAAGCATTGGGGTTACCTATAATCTTAACCAAAATTCAAAAAATTATTTCATGGGTTTTCTATTTTTGAGTTTTGCTTTGTATGTTTAACTCATAACTTGAGGTTTGTCTTAGTTCCACCAACTCAAGTCTTAATTTCTTGCTCCTCATCTTCATTGACACTTTCTAAAACTTTTACGCTCAAGAAAGTCTCACTTTAAAGCAAACCCTTCGCCTCTCGCCCCCCCCACATCCTCCTTGTCACTCTTAACCACAATAGATAACCCTCTTTCTTTTTTAATCTACTTTTTTAATTTCATAAATGCAATTATTACTTCACTCTTGCTAGCTAAGAATACTTGCTAAATAAACTTAAATATTTATTAACAATAAGATATTCATGCTTCTTCTCTTTTAAAGTGGGAACAACTGATCCAAATAAATTCATATAAAGAAACTCTCAAAGTTTAGAAGTAGTAACTTTATTTGTAGGTTTAAAAGATGTACAATTTGCTTACCTAGATAGCATTCTTCTAAAAGTAAATCTGTAGCATAGTTTAGCTTGAAAACCGCACTACAAAGTTATGTCTAGCTAGTTTAGATAAAGTGTGCTTGCATGCATGAAAAAATTGTTTGTGCCAAAGCCATAGATCTTTATTTGAGGCGACTAGTAGCCTAACTAAAAAGTTCAAGTAAATATGTATTTTATATCTAAATCGAATAAAATACACATCATCCATTAATTTAATCAAATATTGAGTAAAAAAATTAAACATCATACCTATTATCACATTGTTTGAGTAAATATATATTATTATATCTAAATCCAATAAAATACAAACTATCATTTAACTTGATCAAATATTGAGTAAAATGCTCCAATCCATTGGTAGGACCCTCTCTTGATGACACAAAAGCCACGCCAAACTCATTATCTTTCTTTTTGTATTATCTAATGATAACATTTATCCATCTTGCTTTGATTCCAACAAAGTGGATTGTATACTCGCTCATCACGTGCCTCAAGCATCCATTGTTCAAATACCACTTGCCTACACCAATCTTAAAATAACAGCATACTATTGCAAAGACTGAACCTTCCTTGGAAACTAAAATTGTTCAAGTTCACTTATGGAATGGATAGGGTGAATAATTTGTGCAAGACGTGAGCAGAAAACATGTCCATTGGCGAGCTTAGGAATTCAAACATACTCTGGTGTTCTAGTTGTGATTCTGCCTTTATAATTTTTAGACGCGTTTTAAGTTGTCATTGGTTTTCAGCTGTGTGTGTGTGTGTGTGAGTGAGTGTGATTAGCAAACTCTTTTTATTGCTAGCTAAAAATTGAGATACATCCATTCTAAGTTTTTTTATCTGCCAATTTATGAAAGTAATCCACTATAGCTTTCAAGATCAGATTTTCTTTTATCAATCTATCACATGATAATGCTTTAGTAAGTAAACCATGTTTTTTTTAATGCATTGTAATTCACCTTGAAGCTCAACCTAATTACTATCTAGGTTTGCATGCACCTTCAAAATATGTTACTTTCTTAAATTAATAAGAATTGTATTCAACAAATATATTGTATCATGCATCTCATCAAAAGAAATTCATTTAGCTTATCAACTTTCTTATTGGAGGGTCCCTAAAAAGCTATCAAACAAAGATTAGACTTCTATTGATCATAAGAGACGCCCGCTATTTGAGTCAGTCTAAATGACATTGAAAGTCTTCTTTCCTTTATTATTATATGCTTTTCTTTCCTTCCACTTTTGTTCTAGGACGCAACTTTAAAGTGGCTAGGATTTTATACAGCTTTTTGTATAAAAAATGTTGGGATGTAGTTCTTCTTAGCTGCAAGAACAATTTTTTGCTTATTTTAAAATTTATAACTAGTGCTCTTACCTTTGTTCATGTAAAGTTCTTGAATATTTTTTTGATGTGTCCTATTTGTTGTTGTTGTTGTTGTTGTCCTATTTGTAATGCCATCTTTCAATCATCTCGCCACCGGTCCCCGCTAGCAGCCACTTGCCGTCGCGCCGGCAGGCGGTCACCTCCGAGTCTCGCTGCTGCTGCCTGCTACCCGCCTCTGCATGTCGCCAGTCGCTGGTAGCCGGTTGTCGCTGCTGGCCCTCTCCAGCCTAAAGCCACCGCACGCCGCACGCCCATAGTCCACATCCGCCCACATGTAAGGCTTCATGTTGGGTGGAGCAAGAAAGATGCCGCATACGCCATGGGCGGCAGAGCATAATACTAGAGCGCATGTGGGCCTAACAATTTTATAGAAATTATAGTTTTTTTCCTTAAAAAAATTTAAAAATACCGACCAAAGATGTTTTATATTTTTTGTTTAAAAAAATATATAAATCATAACAGTTTCGAATGTGTTTTCTAAAAACAGAAAACAAAACAAAAATAAAACATATTAAAAACAAAAATAAAAATAGAAAACAGAAAGGAAAGACCCTTAATATCTCACTTTACTATTCTCATTAGTCTTATTTGCGCAAAAGAGGAAAAAAAAAGGAAAGTTAAGCTTTGAGTATATATAAAGAGTGATAAAATTTAATTTAGTGAATGTCATGCAAGAAATTTAGATGTAATGGACATATGGGGATAGATATTAGCTCAAACTGAATCACATAAAAAAATGTTGTGTTCATATTAATTTACTATCTTTATATATATTTGTATTATATGATTGTTATTGAAATTCTTAGACTTTATTCATGTATTATACATTCTTATAAATTAGGTTGCATAATATTGCTTACATTTAATATCACAAATTTCCTATCCTCTTTAGTCCTATCTTCCTCATAAAATTGAAGTTTAAAGATATATTAATCATTAAGGGGAGCTGAATTAACCTTGTGGGAAGGTTACACATATCACTCCAAGCTATCTGTTATTGTGACCATCCTCTACCTTAAATTAGATTTTAATATATTAAGAAAATGATTTTAATCTGTTTGTAGGACTGAAGAGGCTAATCTGAAAGATGACTTAGTTTCAGAGGTCCTATATATGCTTGAGAAATTAGTGTCTAGGTTGAGTTTAAGTGCGAAAAATTTGAGTTTTTTGAGTAATTTAGGACCCATTGAAGTTGAGTGGAGATATGGTAAAAGATTACTTTGATTCTAAAAAATATTAACTCACTCATGTTGACAGATAATAAACAATCACATTATTGTCCTGATCATAATTATAATAAAATGAATATTTTTTTTTTGGTATTTATTGTGTTAGAATAAACTTAATTCAACAATCTCAGTATATTGCATATAAAAAATAACTAAGAAATTATATTCAACATAGTAATGAATGTAAAGGAGAAAATGAATGAAAACTTCAATGCAATAATAGATTTGTAGTACTACATAAGAAAAGAAAGCAGAGTTTGAGCTCCAAAAAAATAGCAAATGAAAATGTTTTAATGCTTCAAGCCAAATGCTGCCTTGCATTAGATCAATGAAGAACACTATGTGTGTGTGTAATCACTGAAGATGCTAGATAGATATGCATCAAATTTTAGTAGATGTGTTGTCATAAGATCTGAAAAGTTTGTTGAGATAGAATGCCATAATTATCATATTTTCATGGTGTGTTTAAGGATAATAACATTTAGCACTTTACTATAACTTATAGTTAATTTTTGATTGAGCTAAGCCTATTATTTAAGAACCTGTGTTAAACACATTTAAATGAGAACTCTTTGCTATGACTTGAATAAAATATTCAAGTCAAATTTTCCAAATTGGAGAAAATATTTTCATCTGGGTTTTTAAATTTAATGGAGCACCTATCAATATATCTATCATATAATACATGTGTAGGTGCTCTAGTTCGATATCACTAGATGTGCCCATTTGAGAGATTATTATAAATGTTTAATGTTGTGTATAGATTACATTCTTGACCACACTAAATTATTGATGTTGCAATAGAAATTTTAATAAAATAACCATATGGCAATTGAAGTTATTTCGGTTAAGAGAGCTTATATTTTTTATGTTACTATTTTGAACCATATAAAGAAATTCAGCGTGCATGAGTCGAGTAAAATGATGATGTTGATGATGGGTAATCATCACATTCATCATTATCTATTTTCTATGTGATAGGCAAAGCTTTTGGTAAATGCATTTGTTTTTGGTTCATTTTTAATCTCGGAGCCGTCAGCTTGTCTATTTAGTATTGTCGTATGATTCCACCATTTGAGTAAATCTTCTTCCTGAATCGTATAAACAAACTGAAGAGGAGAGAAACCAAAGGAAAGGGATATACGTCAAAAAAAGATAGACAAACAATTTTAAAAAAACATGGAGGGATTATATATGGGCAATCCTAATGTGATTGGTCGAGAATATACGTCCAAACAGAATCAGATCGAAATACCTTGAAACCAATTTCCTTGAAAAAGATCACTATGTAAGACACCCAAACCAATGAATTAAAAAGAACACTTTGTATTCTGGGGCAAGAGCACTCCAAAAATAACATATCACTTTGGTTAATTACATCTTGGGGGATACCTGTTAATACTCCCAATAAAGGTGTTTCGTTTACTTTATAGTGATAACCGGTAGATGGTTTATCAAATGATAGTTATTTCAACTAGGTGAATTTCAGCACCGTGGGAGCTTATACTGACCCACATGGGAGAGGATAAGTCCCTCCAATCCATGAGTGGACAACGACACGCCGATAGGTGAGGTCCGGTGAAATAGCCGGGTCGGCTCGACAAGAACATCCCTATGATTCAAGGCTTCTCGGGCCAAAAGGGCAGAAAAGAAATCTTTGTATCCCAAACAGGTGTTTTACTTGTTGGCGGTAGGGATGGTCAAGAAGACATCAATTAGGCTACAAAAGGACGACGTAGCTCAGAGGGGCTCAACAATGGGAGGTTGAGTGATCCTTAAAAAGGTAGAGGCAGCCGGGCCATGGTGCCACAGATTCATCATCTCAAGTTGTGGAGACCCTAAGTTTATTTCGTTGTGAAGGTAGTTGACCCAACACAATTGAAGATCCCTCATCATCAATCGTAAATTGTATCATCCGAGGGATTCTCTGTAGCCTTAAGGTCAGATGAACGACACTCTAACATATAATTATAAGGTGGAGCTCCAAGAAGTGGGATTTACACACACCAAATAAATGATGGAGATGCCCTGGAAAGAAGAGAAATGGGAGGTCCGGCTACAAAACTGAAGACACTCCTCACAAAGGACTTACACTTCGTCTGGGTCGGGGAGCCTTCTAATGACCTAAGTGTTCTAGACAACCTCCTATGTAGAAAGAGTGTGCTTGGCTAGTCGGATTGGAGGAGTGTGGGGCTCCTCATCGAATAGATGCATATGATGCAACTATCTATTCAAGTTTTAGGCATGGAAGTGTCGGTCTTTAAAAGCAAGAAATTATTGGCCGCCAGAATGGATATCCTGACGCCTGATTTTAAAAGCTGTTTAATTATTTATTTATATATATATATATATAATTTAGAAAAAATAATATTTTAATTTTTGAAAATATAAGACCGAACTGATCTCATATATGCAATAGTTTAAATTATCGAGTACAGCACCACAAACAATATATCTACCTCAAAGGATAGATACACTACTTGTTGGTGGTACTCGATTAAATAAACTAAAGAATTTATGACATCCGTTTTAGTCCGCGAAAAATCATTTTTGTTGACCGACAAATTCCCCCATCTAATATAAAGAATTAGGTAGGGTTTATATTACTTTGTGTTCTTAAAGTTCCCTATAGAGGCAAAACCCTATAGTCAATTACGTTTTAAATTGCCAAACTCACTTAAGAAAACTCTCAATTTAGATTAGAAAATATTGTCTCCAAGAATTCAAAAGATATGACTTTTTAAAGATCAGACAAAGATGTGTGAAATGAGAAAGACACAAATCTGGAACATTTTATTTTGGAATTCAAAGGAAGGACTAGGGGATGTCACAAATCCTGAGGAGAACCTCAGTGACTTCCCGAGGTATTCTAATGTTTGACTTCAATTTCGAGAGAGTTATTGATTATTTCATCATGTCAATTTTATTAGTTACGGCTTACATTTTGCGAGACGATCATACAAATGACCTGGAAGATATAAGGATTTAGGTCATGATAGACTACAACATCGGAATTTTAAAACGAGTTAGAGTTTATATTGCACAACATGATTGCACAAAGGCCTAAAGATGAGTTGAGGATTTATGTCGCACTAGGCGGATAACCTCGAAATCCAATAGATTATGATGCTTAATTCTAAGGAAAAGATGTCCCATGAAGTAGCATTTCTAAAGTCTAAGGGTTTAACAGGTTTAAATGACAAGTTTAAGTTCAATCAGGGGGGTTAAAGTTGATTAGAACGACACCGGTTATGATCCCACGGTTCCCTCGTTTTGGTACTACAATTTTCTTTTGAATTTACTTAGCTTAAATGAGTTGTTAAACCCATTTATACCGGGGAGATCTCATTAGCAACCGTGGATTACCTCATCCGAGGGACTCCCGTAAATTCAAAAGGACGTATTATGAAGTTATATTTCAAGGGATTTATGGTTACCATTTAAATAGTTTTTAATTTTATTTTGAAAATTGTTGATTAATTTTGAAAAGTTGTTTTATTGTTTTACAGGTGAATTAAGTTTCACAACCAATCATGTATAATATTTGAAGCAAGAGTAAATTACAGTAAGTAAAATGACATAAAATAAACAAAACTATAAAAACATATTTGTCATCTTCTCTCTGCTCCCGCTGAAAGATTAAAACTTGCAACATGTATATAAATTTGCAGAAATTTAAATAAATTACAAGGGTATATGATGTTGTAGCTACCAAACCCCGAGTCATAACTTGGTGAGTCCCTAAAGGTTTTAATTGATGATTTTCTGAATTAAGAATAATAAACTTAATTATCCTTCAAAACATCCAAAAGGTCATTAAAGCTTCTGGGGAACAATCCCTAACAACTTTTAAATTCCTTTTGAAGTGTTTCGAGTATATTTGAGCTTATTATATTGTTCAATTAATCATCCTAAGTTTTAAATTTAGTTTGAGTGAATTAACACGCCTTCTGTTCACTGTTATTTTGATTATCCCAAGAGTGGGGTAATCATACAATTACTTAATGTTTTATTTAAAAGTTATGTAAGTAGATGCTCCTAAGGCAAGCTTAACTTATTAAAGATTTTGTACCCAACACTAAAGTTGGGCCTGTAGTGTTTAAATGTGCTAATCATTAGTTATATTATCTTTTCTAAACCTCATTAAACAAACTTGGATTAAGCCTAACTTACTACTAAGCCCTTAATAATTTCATGGGTAAATTTGCAATTATAAAAATATTAATTTGAGATATATTCTTATTGCAATATCATATCATAACCAATTATGGGCTTCAAATTAATGAATTATTATCTCCCTAACTTAAGCCTGTCACTTTAGAATCACTTAGTTTTAATTAACTTCCAAATCTTGATAATTTAGGAAATTACAATTTTACCCTTATCATGAAAATGTAGTAAATTAGTTTCTATCTTTTAACTTATTATGTTTCGAACATCCAAAATAATTTATTAAGATCAAACTTACTCATTTTCCCTTAATTAATCCTATATTTTGATTAAGACACCAAAATTTAAAATTAATATTTTGCCCCTGGGGCTCTCCACTTCATAACTCATTAAATATAATTCAAATGACTTTGAAATTTTAGAGTATCCCACTCATTGGTTAATTGAAATATCAGAAGAGAAAAATGTGATTTTTCAAAATTTGATTTAATTTAAATAATTATTTTAACTTAGAAAGTATGATTTTTTTTTCAATTTTAATTTATTTAACTAATCAAAGTAAAATTTTTGTTCATGGTAAAATTATTGGAGGTTTACCTTGGTCAGAGGACCACTTAGATAAAATTTTTAAAAATTTTCAAATTGTATTTTTAAGTATTCTAATTATTTGTTGATCTTAGAAACTTAATTAAATAGAAAATATGTTTTAATTACAAATGTTATTTTTTATATTTTTATTAAATTTTCTTAAGTCCAGAGAACTCAGAAAAACAAACTTTTCATTTTTTTCATTTTTAATTTATTTATTATAATTATTTTAATGAAAAATTAGAAAAAATACATTTTTAGCCCTTGAAAATTTGTATTTAACTTTGAAAAATTAGGAAAAATATTCTAATGAGTCTAAAGTGATCAGGAAATAATTATGAACATTTAAACCATTTTTTGTATTTTTGAAAATTTTAGTATCTTTATTTTTTATTATTTAATTCAAAAATAAGCTTAAAAGTAAAGTATTTATGTAAAAATAATTTTTATTTTTCCTAAGTGTCCCTGATCACTAGAAACTCAGAAAATCACATTTCATAATTTTCCTAATTATATTTAATTTTTTAAATTATTTTAGTGCCAAAAAATGTTATTTTACTTCGAAAATCAACTTTAGAGCTAAAAATTAATCAAATAAATTTTAAATTTTACAGTGAGTTAAAATAAGTATTATTTACTGTATGGAATGATTTTGCAAATTTTTTAAATATATTAAATTTATTTTTAATTTTACGAGTTATTGGGGTTTAATTAACTATAGTAATTTACATAAATATTAAGAATTAATTTACAATTTTCCAGAAGTTCTCTGACCACAGGGAACCTACCAAAACAAGTCCCATAGTTTTTTTATTTATATTTTAATTTATATAATTATTTTAAGAAAAATAACCATCCAACTTATGAATTAAGGTTGCATGTGTAGAGATGCTTTCTGACTTTGGAAAATCACAAAATACCTCTACTGTCATGAGGAACAAACCCCCAAAATCTCAAGCCATGTTGATTATTATACACTAATTAAAAATAAAACATTGCAGAGACCATTTAATTAATTAAAAATAAAATACTCATCAAATAATTTTTATTTTTATTCCACATTAATCTCCTTTGTTCACTGAGCAACAAAGTATTTTTATTTTTATTTTATGATTTTTCTACACTAAGTTATGAATTTTTAAAGTTATGGAATTAAAATAAATCACAAATCTTTGATTTATCCATTTAAACACGTGGCGCTGATTGGATCGTTGTACCAGTCGAAGCTTCGCGTGGCACTCCTCAATTCGACGTCACCATCTGACTCAGCAGCCACACGACACACGCTTATCGTCCCTTCGTCTTGTCCGACGTGATCTGGACTGTCCGTTTGATACACGCGCGATCGTACGACTCCTTGTCATCGTCCCCAATAGCCAGAACCCGTGAACATCATGACTTCAAACATTAAGATCTCGGCCTAAACTCAACCAAATCACTTCAGGTTTTTTCCTACACCTTTATCTACTCAAGACGAATATATCTATACAACTACATGCATATGAAATACAAGTTATCTTCACAAAGGTCCAAACCGAGCTAAAAATTAGGGTTGAGAGCTTATACCTTTGCCTAAGACGTGAGGCCTCGATAGGGTGCTTGTGGAAGCTTCAGTGGAGTCCAACAAACCTCCTGGAAGTGTCACTTTCCTTTGGTGAATGCACCAAGTATGAGTTCAGTGAAATGGGCGTGCGGCCTTGATCGAACAGTGGGTTAAAGGGCTCAACACAGAGGAATTTAAGTGGGAAACTTCTCCTTAAGCTCTTTTGAAGCTTAAGGACACTTCAATTTGTTGTTTGGTGGTGCTTGGTGGAATGATAGGAAAATGCCCTCGAATTGGGCTTTGAAATTGAGCTCAGGCAGTGAGAAGGGTTGAGAGATGGTTGGATTGAGTTCAGGGAAGGTTGGAGAAGCTATGGTGAAAATTTGGCAGAGTCTCCCTAAGAAATTAAGTACACACTGCCTTTGGCCGTGGGAAGAGTCCTATTTATAGAGAGAGCCATGCCTGCCATCAGAGTAAGCCAAGGGGGTAGAGAGGACGCTTGTGTGGAGAGATAAACGACACAAGCGACCAATGAGGTTGAGCCATCTCAGAGAGTCCCAATCTTGGGTTTGATCTATTTAGGACCTCTTGGGCATGGTTTTTTCCGGCAACTAGGCCTGCCGGCCTGGGATGAGCTGGTGGCTAGCTGGGTCAGGGGAGCTAGAAGGTTTAATTGTGATGGTTTGGGGGTTTGGGCAGGCTGATGGGAAGAATCTTTATGGTTTAGTCAAATTTGGGAAGAAATCCTCTATTTTAAGGAATCCTTGGTCCATGACTCAATTCTTGGGTCTTGGGTGATTTGATTAGCATCCTAGGTGGCTAACCAGGGCAGGAGAGGGTTAAGGTTGGCTAATGCAAAGGATTTAAGACAATTTGGGGTTTAGATTCAAAATTAGGACTTTGGTTTGAACTTGGGTCTACGTTGGGTTTGGGTTGAGATTTGGGCGAAGTGATTGATCAAATTGATGGGGGTGATTATCATGAGAAGTTTGGAAAATGAATTGGGTGATTTTGAATTGATTTGGGGATTCAATTTGATGAGATTTGGTTCATGGTCAATTTTGGGGAATTTGGGTTAGACTTGGGTTTAAAATGGGCTAGGATTTGGATATGGTTCAATTGATGGATCAATTTGCTCTAAAAGATTGCTATGAAGATTTTTGGATGTCAATTGGGTGAAAATTTTGGAATTATGAGGTTTAATTTGGGAGATTTGGGCTTTTGGTCAAAGTTGGGGGTTGGTTTAAGTTGGATTTGGGTGAGCTTCGAGTTCAAATTTGGGTCAATTGATTGTTCAAACTAATTTAAGAAAGTATTATGAAGAATTTGGAATCCAAATTTGGGGAAATTGATTTGATAATGGGGTTCAATTTAGGGAATTTGAGGGTATGACTAAATTGGAGGTTTTGGATTGAGATTGAAATTGAACTTGAAATTGGGTTGAATTGAACTTGGATTTGGTTTCAATTGGGATTGAGAATGATGAATTTAAGTTTGGAATTGAAATTTGGGGAGATTGCAATCAATTTAGTGGAAATTGGGGGTAAATTAGGGAATTTGGGCCTTTAAAGACAATTTGAGGATTTTGGTCAAAATGGGTTAATTTAGTCAAATTGGGCTCAATGGAGTGGTTCGAATTGATTTTGGGGACATTTGAAGTGGTTTTGGAGGTTTTGGGAATTTTTGGAATTTTTAGGGTTTGAAAGGCATTTTGGTAATTTGGTGAAGTTTGGGGCCAAAAAGGGCTAAAACTAGAGTTTGATAAAATTGGGATTGATTGAGAATGTTAATCATGAAATTACCCTATTTGAGCCATAAAACGAAGGGAATTCCTATTTTGGATTCTCTATATACTGATTTTAGCTAAACCCTACCCCAGGGCTCATGGTTTAGTGGACCATCCACATGAGTTTCCAATAAATTAGGGGATCAAACTAGGTATGTTTGGGTTAGGGTTGAGGTTGTGAGTGCAAGTGTGTGTGTGTGTGTGCAGGACTGACCAAGACCACACGACCCAGGGTTAACCCTAAGGCCAAACAGTCCTACGGGGACTCCTCTTGAGCTCTCTCATATTGGTCCCATGTACTAAGTACTAGAGGTTAGAACTAACATGTGAAACTTCAAGATGAGCAAAGAAGAGTTTATAATTTCTATTGGTGAGGGTCACTAGTCTTCTAGGAATAGTCAACATGAAAGTCCTATGGCTAGATCTTATGCTCCTAAGGAAAAAAGACGAAACCTCAATCAAAAGTGAGGTCAACATAAAACCCTATTAATATGACTTGGTGTATAACCATGCATGCAAGATTATTTTAATCCCAGCCCAAAGGCATGCAAAAAACTAAAGTATAATTTTTTTTTAATTCTTGAAAAATCTTGAATGTTATAATGCTAAATTTTAATTAGTCTTAAAATTTTATTAAGATTATAAAAGATTAAAACTTTAGGTTCTTAGAAGAGCCAAGATTGCAATCGTGATATACTTAGATAAGCCACAGGAAGAAATAATGAAATTCATTTCAAGCATTTAAGCATGTAATATGAAAGTCACGCAAAACCAAAAACAGAAAAAGGCTATAGCTGTCGAGTCGATGACTTATCCCAGGAAAAGCAGTAAATGCCGCCAGACTCCGTATATATGTGTCTGGTCCTAAATATATATAAGAAATAAATTCAAACTTATAGTACATGACAGAGTTGTTGCTGTTGGTCCCTCGTCACGTGGCTCAATGCGTCGTACGCCTCGACGCCCGTGGTCATACCTTAGTTCTGATACAAACTAGTTTCTATGACTATAAAATGAAAGAGAAAAGACTCAGGGGCCGTTTGGCGCAGTTAGGGGCCGTTTGGTGCAGCTTATTTGCTGCGTCCGACAATTTCGTAACATCGTGATCCCGCTTGTTTTACGCGTTCGCTCGGGCGGCCGACTATCATGCATAAGGTATTTCACTATTCCTCCCTGGATCTTTCGCCGCTCTGGGAGGCCGGCGTTCCGTGTTTAGGGTGAGCTTATTACCCCTCAGCCCTTCGATCTTGTCTCCTATGTCCCTCGATCCCGTTGCTCTGTTGTTGCCCTAACTGTGCGATCAAGTTTTATCGTCTCCTCTGTTCCTCGATCCCGCTCCTCTGTAGTTCGTGGATCGTGAGGTATACTCATCTGAGTTCTATAATTCGTAATTTTAGGGTTCCTGTCTTCAGTAAAGAAATGATTCGAAATTTTTTCGGAGTTTTATGATTCAATTTTTTTTTTCCTTTCATGCGATCAAGCTTCACAGAAAAAATATTTTTTCATGTTTTTCATGGAGGAAACCTAAAAAAAATATTCAAGGGGGAGCTTGATTGCATAGCCGATATTTCATGGAAAAATTGATTTTTCATGTTTTTTATGGAGGATTTTCATGCATATATACAGAGAAATTACTTTTTTCTGTAAGATTACAAAGCAGATTTTTTTTCCTTTCATGCTTTTTATACTTTAGATTTGGCTTCATACGATCAATAAACTTGAGTGGTAGGCATGTAAATCTTCCTTATTGCTATTCATTATCAGAGCTTAGATGGTTATAGTGGCAATGGTTATATTGGAAATGTGGAAATGCATTGGAGCTACAATTTGATCTTTATGCGGCATTATGACAATGTTGTAAGAAATGTGGAAATGCATTGGAGCTGCAGTTTGGTCTTTATTCTGTCAATTTCTAGAATAATGACAGTAGTTATAGAATATTGGCAATGTTTTAAGAATAGCGACATTATGAGGTCAGAGTTTTAAATTGAACGTTTTAATATTTTTACTTGTAGTTGTAATTGTATTTGTTCTTATTTTATTTGTTTTGATACTCACGAGATGGTGAACAATATATTTTAATTTTTGTAACTAAACTATAATATTTTGAGACATCTGTTTTATCTATTATTTTTCACAAACAGTTCTGTTGCAAGCTGCTTAACCAAACAGAGGCAGAATGATCATTTATTCAACAACAGCTCCCAGTAAGCTGTTTTGAATAAGCTACCTCAAACAGTAAACCAGTTTATTCTGATAATTAGCAGATTATCAGATTATCAGAATAATCTGCTTATCAACAGATTATAAATAATCAACAGCTGCCCCAAACAAACCCTCAAACTGCAGAAAAAGGGGTTAGCACTAGTTAACATGCAATTGTATTTGAGTCGTGTCCTTTTTATTGGAGAAACTAAATAGCACCTGTAAGAAAACGATTTGTACAAATCATCACATGCTCTCTCTTTAATGAAACCCGTGTGTGCATACGTACAGACATGAATCCCTATAGAAAGATGCCCTAATATACTATCATGCCTATAAAGCATGCAAGCACACTAAAATACACAATAAGTGACGTTTTGCTAGAACAATCAATCCAACAAAGAACAATAGCTAGACGAGTCGAAAATACAACGTAAAACTCTAATCCTAGCCTAACACACCATCTAACGAGAAATGTACTAACCAATAAGTGTTTAGGATAAGTCTTTAGGTCTGTATGACTTTGGCAGGGTCACCACACCAACCCCTTTCTAAAAATCCAAGAGATATAAAGCGTGTACCCCAATATGAATTTTACAAAAAAGACTAGTCTTACGTATGACCTAGCTTGTTACATGCATAATTTTAAAATCATAACGAATGTAATAACTAGAACACACACACAGATATATATATATACATATATATATATATATATATATATATACATATATA
>NEWO01000222.1:547499-559450 GCA_003013225.1 Phalaenopsis aphrodite
TATGCACGTCATGGTATTATTTTTATATTGGGGGCATATTGAATGAAATTGCTAATCCTTCTCACTTTTGGCTGACACATTCTGGCATTTTAGAAGCACTTAAAATATCTAAATAAGTTAATTAATTTTTTAAAATAAAAAATAAAATAATTTTAAAAATACATTAAACAAGTATATAAAGCAAACTTAAAAAAATAAATCAATAAATATAACCATTTTCAATGCTAAGCAAAAAAATTCACAGAGCTTTATTTCTAGATGCACTTTTGCTGATGAATTATTTGGGTAATATGCAGAGTTCATTTTATGTTTCATATTTAAAGGTTATATATTTATAACAAAAGCACTTAAATTTATTTATTCGGGTTTTATATGCAAAGTTCATTTTATGTTCGATAAGCGAAATGAGATGAACTCGAACAATTTATTTTTCGTTCGATTTATAAATGAACCAAACACGAATAACTATGTGTTTGGATCATTATTATTCAAAACATAAAAAAATTATCATATTCTAAAAAATAAATCTTATAAATTATAATAATGATTTATAGTTTTTTGAGAGTTTGAGTTTGAAGCTTTAAATGTATGTTCATTTGTAACTTGTGTTTAACAATTTATAATAATATATTTGGAGAAATAATATTTTTTTAATAGTGGGTTGTTAATTTTTTTTTTTGTAATTTGAGAATTAATAATTAAACTTATTACCATTTTAACAATTCATACAATTCAAACAAATTTGAAAATTTTCGAAAAATTTGAACAATTTGAATATTTCAAACATTTCAAGTTAATTTCAAACAAATCGAACCGAACACGAACAGTAATTTCATGAGCAATTTCAAACACTAGTCTATTTCAAATACACTTAATTTCAAACGAAGTAAACACAAATACAAACTCTGTTCGTTCGTGCTCAATTGTTTACACCCCTATGCAAAAATGCTTTCACAGATTTGAAAGATTACTTGCAGGTTATCACTCGAAAAAAGCTGTACAGTTGAAGGTAATTCCTTCTAATATTCTCTTCATGCTAATCTCCTTTCATAAAATTTTTTTTTTTATTTATATATGGGAAGAAATAATTTCCATAGTATTTCACTAACATCCATCATTGAATTACCATCTATTTTTTGAAGTTAAAACTCACAGTATGGCAATGAAATCCTCAATTCTTCAGCTCTACTTGTTGCACAACTAATCTAATTGGAAAATTGCACTCCAATTTATCCTATCTTTGAATTTTCAAAATTAAAAAAAAAAAAGTATACAAATGATCAATTTATAATACTCTATTTCCTCTTCATATCCTCCACTAACTTTATCCCATTCTCAAATTGTCTTCTTGCTAAGTATCTATGCACTGAAAGATCAAATTGGCCTCCAGATTTACCAGACTTTGTTTTGCATCTCTGCCCATTGTTGCAGTCTCTATTTTCCTTTGCTCCTTTCTTCTCTTCTTCCTCAACACCACCATTTTCAGTGAACACAAAGCTGCCTACCATTCCATCATTCAAGTCCAACAGAGCTTCCAGAACCTCAACAATGGCACACATCTGTGGCCTTGTCTTGGGGCTCTGGCTCAAACACTGGTAAGCCATTGCCGCCGCCTTCAGCGCAGCTTTCGTTGAGTAATTCCCATCAAGGCTGGGGTCCATTATTCGTGATAGCTTCCTCGCATCGTTCAGGCATGGCCGCGCCCACTCCACAAGGTTCTGTTCTCTGCTGGGCCTCTTTGTATCCACCGATCTTCTTCCAGTTAGTATCTCTAGCAACACAACTCCAAAGCTGTATACATCACTCTTTGCTGTTAGATGGCCTGAAAATTAGATTAAGATTTGAGAGGGATTGTATTGAATGCAGTAGACATAGATAGTGTGTGATAGTTTATACTAGGGGTGTAAACGAGCCGAACACGAGCGAGCCCAAGCTCAGCTCGTGTTCGGTTTGTTTATATTTCGAGCTCAAGAAATTGTGTTCGTGTTCAGCTCGTTTGCTTAGCGAACCGAAGCAAACGAGCCGAACACGAGCTGTTCAAGAACAAAGTTATTTTGACAATCCTAATCACGTAGCCATAAGATGTTAAGGGTTGGGGCAATATTTAAAAATTATTGTTTATATTAAAACATCATTTAAATCTAATTTAATAATTTCTATTCTATTTTCTTAATTAATACTTTTAATTGATTATAAATCTTTGCAGCCTTGAACTCAATTAAATTTATTAAAAATACTACTCATCAATATATATATATATATAATTGATAAGTAGTATTTCAAGCCAAAAAGAGACCAACACAAACAAACAAATCTTTGTTCGTGTTCGGCTCGTTAACTTAGCGAACAAGCTGAACACGAGCTGTTCGCAAACAATGAGCCATTTTGATAGCCCTAGTTTATACCTGTCATGATGTACTCTGGTGCGGCGTATCCTTGCGTTCCCATGACTCTGGTTGAAACATGGGTGTTGTCTCCTTCGGGACCGTTCTTTGCGAGGCCGAAGTCTGATAGTTTTGCTGTGTAATCCTGAGAAGTGGAGAAGGTCAGGCTGAGAGGTCTTCTCTCCATTTATGAGATCTTTCTACGTTAGAATTTGGCTTTTACTACTAATGCAATTTGTCCTCTTAGCTTAGCTTGGAAAGGAAAGGAGTGTTACCGAATCTAATAAGATATTAGAAGCTTTAAAATCTCTGTAAATTACTGGCTTCTCAGTGTCATGCAGGAAAGCCAGACCCTTAGCAGCTCCCACTGCAATCTTCAGTCTTGTTGGCCATGGTAAGGAAGCAAATAACTCTGTTCAGAATGATAAAAAATTAGTCTTGATACAATAAAATAGCATGCAAACTTGTTTTATTTTTGTAAACATGGTTATAAAGTTATGGCGAGGAATAAAACTTCTTAAAAAGTTATGGTGCGAATTATAAATATTTATCTTTTTTAAAAAGTCAGACAAAAAGTTTTCTTACAACCACCATATTTTAATAGATATGATTGCAAAAAACATCTTTTCACCCAAAAAAATACTAAAAAACAACAAGAATAAATTCCACAATCTTATTGCAGTCTAAAACACAAAACAAATTCCTTAACTCCGAGTCTACGAGCCAAAAATAACTTTCTACTAAACTATTTCTTTCTAGGACAATGAATATCCCCCCTACCTATAAAAAACTTAGTTTTGAGACTTTCTACTAAACTACTTCTTTCTAGGACAATGAATATCCTCCCTACCTATAAAAAACTTAATTTTGGGACTAAGGAATATTATTTCTGTGTAACTGAACCTTTTTCCATTCTTCTCATTGATGCAAACAAATAATAATTAAGAAATTAACTGGTAATTTTGGAGATCATCATACATACGCTGGAACAAGTGATTCTCTAAGTTACCCTTTGCCATATATTCATACACCAGCAGCCTGTGCTCATTCTCATAGCAATAACCAATCAACTTGACAAGGTGAGGATGCCTCAATTTCCCCAAAAATATCACTTCAGCCTGTCCCAAATAGATTAACAATCATAATTGCTAAAAAAACTTGTTTTTCAAAGATCAGCTAAGTGGAGTTTGGGATCACTCTTATTCTTATTTTTGGTATATTTACATAATATCACATCATTCTTATGTATTTACATATCTCCATCCAAACTTTCATATTTTCAAACACAGTACACAGATCTTTAATATCACATAAATACAACTTTTTATTTATAGGTTTAAAAAATTATTGTGCTATCTATATAAATACGAAAGTTTAGGTATAAGATATGTAAATACAAAAGAACTGTGTGCTACAAATATAAATTTCTCTTCATTTATTTATTTATTTATTTATTTGAAACTAATTGTTCAATGTGTTTTGCTCATATTTTGATATTTTACTTTTAAAAATATATTAAAACACTCAAACATACTTTATTTAAAAATATATTAAAACACTCAAACATACTTTAATCAACTAGTCAAAAATATTATATTTCAAATCACAAATAAACAAAACAAAACAAAAATAAAAAAAAAATAAAAATAAAAATGATCCCAAACAGTGCGTTATAACCCCACAATAACCACCGTTTCGCGGTTATTAGGGGGTTATTGAGAGGTTATTGAGGTATTAATTGCAATAGCCTATAATACAAATAACCTTCCAATAACCTTCCTGGGTTCTATTTCAATGTTATTCATAGGTTATTATGGGGTTATTGCAGGGTTAATGGAGTACACACGTAGAGCTGCGTGCGTATTACGTGCACAGATATTTTCCCCAAACGGCACCTAAAAGTTTGAAAATTCAGAACCAAGAGCCTCACCAGCCACTCCCTCTCTCCTTGCCCTCCATCAAGATCAAGCAATTTCACTGCCACAGCCTGAGCCTCCATGCCAGGCCTTATCCTCTCATCAACAAACCCCTTGTACACAGGACCGAATCCTCCTCCCCCAAGGAAGTTGCTGTTAGAGAATCCCTTTGTCATCATCTGAAGCTCTGCAAGACTGAATACAAGGAGTTTGGATCCAGCAAGAGAGACTGAGAGGTCTTCTAGAGAGAAAGAGCTTTGCTGTGATTCCAATTTCTTTGAAAAGTGATGAGAGTTGTCTGACATCCCACAACATCCCGTGAAGAGAGTTCTCCATGAGCTCTCTGACATGCCAATTGGATTTGCAGATGCAGGGATAGTAGTGAGGAATAGGTGGTCATGTAGAGTTGTTTGAATTGAGAGGGGAAAAGGAGAAGGGGATTGGTGCTTAGGAGGGGAGAAGGGGTGTGGTAAAGATGGAAATTGAGTTGTGCAGAGCACACCAACTACTCAGCTAAATATATATGGGAAGATGAGGAGAGACTTTTGCTATGGCAGTTGGCAAGAGACAGGTTGGGGGAGTACAAAAAAGTTAGGAGATTTTCGTTGTCAAGGTCTTACCTACCAAAAAAAAAATGAAAAAAATGCCACTTTTTGACCTTGTACTCCTGAGTTTGATTCAAGTTTGGGGCTGTCGTACGGCGTCGCAAGTAGTTTTGCCTATTTTTTTAACAATAGTTTCTTTTACAACAGCTTTACAGTTGCTTCTTCAAATGACTACAACTGTCTCAAACAGAAGCTAAATTTGATGGCTTCTGATTGAATTCGAGAAAAAAACTCTATAAAGAGAACTTTTTTATTTTTTTTATATTTTTGAAATAATTGTGTGCTTCTGCTTTGAAGAAATCATAAGCAGCTGTCAAAGCAGAATATCATTCTGCAATGGATTTGATTTTGAATTGTTCCAAATAATTACTACTTTTGATCAGATCCACAAAACTGACATGTTCTCTGGTATTCGTTGGATAAAATTCTATGTAGAAATACTAAATGATTTATATAGTATCGTCGAAGTAAACCGTAGACAAATAATTAAATGAAACAGACGTGCCACCATCATCATGCTGATCTGGTGCAAGCCCAGAAAGCATTCCTGAAAGGGACAGCTAATTTTTTCTGTACAGACCAAGGGATTATGCCATTTAATGTTAATGATATTGGCCTAGCTTTATTATTATTATTATTATTATTATTATTATTATTTTATTTTTTTTATTTTTTAATGCCATAAAATAAGTTAATTTTAGTGTTTTTGCTGTGTTCTAGTTTTAGTTTTTATAATAGATGTTCTATATTTGTTTGTATTATTGACTTTAAGTTGAGTTGTAAGCATTCAATTAAGGCGACCTAGTTATTGGGACGCAGAGCTACGTCCACACAGAGGCAGTGGTTCTCTGATTGCGGCAGAGAGAGAAAAAAAAAACGACGCGATCAAGTGTATCGCGGCCGTTGCCCGGACGCAGCAATGTTTGGACAACGTACGCAAAAATCGCTCAGCCTTGAGAAGGTTCATGCCCTGCCTGACTTTAACTCATGCTCCACCCAAATTTAGATATGTTTGACTTGAGGTTGACCAAATTTTGAAACAGAGCTCCAAATTAATCTGAAACTATTCCTTTTTTTAATTCATTTAAAAAAATTATAGAACATGATCAACTTGTATATTGTAAATCAAAGTATTATGAGTTTTTATAACTAAAAGGCTCACAAAATTATAATTTTTATCACTCAATTGGTATGGATTTATAAAGGCACAAAAGTCTTAAGTTTTTTAGTAGATTTCATCAAATTGTGATAATTTTGCAAACCATTAAAAGAATTCAATAACATAATTAATAATATTATCACATAATTACAAGATATGTTCAAATAACATGACAATAGTAGTTCAAATGCTCTTATATGTTGAGGCAGTAGTTTCTTATGGAGGGTGTTTGGTACACAATATTAACAAGATTTATATAAGGATTCACATGGGTGGACCCACGTAGGGTCCAAGGGATAATTGTCACTTCATATTCAGATTTTTACTTATATGAGAGAGCAATTTGGTCTTCTGCACTTCCTGAAATATGAGTTTTGTCTCTCCCGACATATTACTTTGCCCTTTGTAGTCCTAGAACCTCTTAGGTGGATTTAAGGTAATTAAGGAAGAAAAAATACATGCGGGTTGTCGCTTCTCTCATCACCAAATACTTCAAAGGGATTTAACTGGATTTAATTATAATCGAAACAATCGTTTGGTTTGGATTTAACCCTTTGGGATTTGATAAATCCAAATTTACATGATTTACTACATCCTATATAACTTAATACCCGAATGATACGAAAGTACAAAATAATAATAATAATAATAATAATAATAATAATAATAATAATAATAATAATAATAATAATAATAATAATAATAAGCCCTTAATGATTTCTTCCCAATCCTTAACTAGATGCTTCTATTTCCAACTATAAGACATTTGGTTTGATATGATTGTGTGAAAATATTTGATTAGATTTGTTCAAAATCTTAAAACAATCCATTCTTATAAATATAAAATCATAATTAGGAAGATAAAGTTGGGGAGAAAAAGTTAAATAAATTTGGGGAGAAAAACTTGTTGACAAAGATAAGTTTTTCTCCGCTCACTTTCTATTCATCCTCTTGAAAGCCATTTGGAAGTACTTTAAAAGATGGTTTTAATGTCGTTTCTATCTTGTTTTTAGAAAAAGTATTATTATTATCATTTTAAATTCATATTCTTCCCTCCACTACAAAACCATCAACGATCCAATCGTCTGGGCTTCATTTGAAGAAGCTTCATTGTTCGGTGAAGCCTTTTTAAAATTCTCGTTCGCCAAATGAAGAATTTCAGCTTTGATTGAAAGTTACAAAAACTCATCATTCTTGCAACATAACTTTAGGAGATGTTAGGGAGATGCCGCTCCACACGTCAGACTTCACTGCAACAGAATTGAGCTTCAATGCCTAAGCCTTCTCAAACGAAGATTTAGTCATTTGGAAATAATGGTCAATTTGGAATTAATAAATCCTAGAACAAGTTCAAATGTACAAGAACATAAAAAAACTAAATTCATTAAAAAAAAAAAATGTTGGAGTGAAGGGGAATGAGTATACACATTGGCCCATTTGATTGCTTGAATTATATTTATAGTTTTGTTGGTTGAGTGAAGTAAGAAATCAATTTAAATTGTATAAATCCTCTTGAAACTCTCTTAAACATATTACTTTTATTTTAGCACTTGCAATAAGTCAAAAATAAAATAATCATCTATTCACAAGTAATCAATTAAGCACTTGGACTAAATCTACTCTCTCATGCAAGATTTTGTGATGTGGCATTAAATATTCTAGCATATTAAAGATTCTACAAGGTAAAAAGCACTAGCGAACAATTTTCACATTCTGACCACAACAAACAGAACAAATAAAATTAAGACACACCATACCCTGAAAATGAAGAAGACAAGAGAAGGACAATAAAAATGATGGGTCCGTTTGAGGCAGCTTATAAGTGTGACGACGTTTTTGAAAACGCCGCATAACCATTTGGTTTGCGCGTTTTTGTAAATGATGTCTGCCGCTTTTGGGTTTTTTACACTAAACATAGACCGCGGGTCGACCCGCGAGCCGCATTTCAGGATCACCTGCTTATCCTAAAATACACAAACTGCCCCAAACAGACCCGATGTCTAGCCAATTAGACTATTAAAATATTCTCTCATCAGAGGCAGAACCAATCTTTCTTTGGGGATGCAAATTTATTACCTTAAAAAATTTAATATTTGTCACACTTCACTATTTAAATAACAAAATATATATTTTGGCCACTTAGTTTGATATGTCAACATGTCAACATGATAAGATTATATTTATTTTTTAATCTTAGATATAATAATGGACATTTTAAATTTTAATCTAACTAAAAAAAAAAAAAAATAAAGAAGAAAAAAAAATTGTTAAAATATATATATATATATTAGATATAATAATGGACATTTTAAATTTTAATCTAACTAAAAAAAAAAAAATATTTTCTAATCTAAACTTAGAATTTAATATAAAAATATATTTGTTTACTATATTTATAACATACTTTAATAAATAATTATTAAACCATTTATATTGATTATAATTTTAAAAATAATTTCAAAATTTTAATCTTTTACCTACATACCACTCCTTTTTTATGTATTTATAAACCTAAAACCTAAATTTCAATTTTTGTATTTCACTTTTTAAAAATTAAAAATGTGTTCTTTTTTTAATCTGATATGAAAGGTTTAGGTGGTATAAATGTAAAACCTAAAGTTTAGGTGTTAGATATGTAAATACATAGAGATTGGGTGGCATGCATGTAAATTTAATGTCTATCATAGTTCAATATTTAGATAGCAAAATATATTTTTAGGTCCCTTAGTTAAAATCACTTAATAACTTTTATAAAAAGTCAAAAAGGCTAAATTTTGATATGTCAAAGCCATAAGATTATATTTTTATTTTTTAATCTTAAATATAATAATAGAGCTGATAATTTAATATAAAGCCTTAAATTTTAATCTAACTCAAAATAAAAAAAAATTATATACTCTAATCTAAACTTAGAACTTAATATAAAAATATATTTATTTAATATATTTATAACATACTTTAATATGAATTATTAAATGCATATATATTGATCATAATTTTAAAAAGAATTTCAAAGTTTTAAGATTTTTGAATGGCATGAGTTAAATTGAGGGCTTATATTTTATTTGCTTTCATGAAGATGCAAAGCATATTAAAGATGAACACACACACACACTCACCAAAGTCTTAGAAGAAAATTCTTATGGCTTAGTGAAATACACATTGATTTAAGATGTTCATATATAAATACATACATATACAAATGTATAGATGGATGTGTACATACATATACATATGTATATGTATATATGTACATACATACATACATACATACATATATACATACATACATACATACATACATACATACAAATATATATATATTTATTATGTTATCTTTTCTTTGTGTAATTCTATCTATTCACTTGTTTCTTCCTACATTTTTAAAGTCTGCACTGAGAAATTGTGCTTGGGCATTTCAAAAGGGTTATACTCAAGGTTGTTTAGTTGCATCCACACTCGTTGTGTGGTGCATCGAGTTTACTACATTTGTGTTAAAAATTTAACAAGTTACCATACTCATTCAACAATGATGAGTTAAGCATTTATGGTGACTAATCATGACTTAGTTTGAGATTTCCATTGTGCCAAAAGATTGCCAATATATTGATTTAAATGGAATAACCCTTACTCAAGTTATTCCCAATTTGTCAAGAGTTACTTTATATCACATATCAGGAAGTAAAATATACTTTAGAGCACAACTTTTTTCACCATCTCTTTTGGGCGCATGCCCTTAAAGATAGTTTTATCCAATTCTCATCCACTCGCACCTGAATGGCTAGCCATGACGATAAAGTTCAAAATTGTATGATAATATATATAATCATTAGGTCAACAATTGGGTGGACTATTTCGATTAAGTCGGTTCTATTCACCTATGACAAGGTATTGTTTTAGAGTTTAAATAGCTTGTTGAATTCCTTCGGTTCAAAGTGATGTTCAAGAACAAATCTCTTTTTTTAATTTCTTTTATAGGTGTGTCCATCGTTTATACCATTTCTAGTGATCACCAAGTTCTTGGTTTTTCCAAATCAAAGCTCATAAAGGGGATGTTATAGAGATGAAAAATGTCATTAGTAATGTGTAAACAAAAACCCTCATTGACTTGCTATTTGTCATGGTATTCACGGTCCCCACTAGCATTGCAGAGCCAAGTGCTCTGACTATGACTCCATTCAATTCCTTTGGATTAAGGTTCCATGATATCATTGCTAAGGAGGTGGCCATAACTTTTACTATAGTAGGTAATTTTGTACAATATCTATTATAAAATATTGAATATTTGTTAAACTATATGCTCACTCATTATTTGAAGATATTTAACCAACTTAACAGCTGGACTATCTTCACAAGAAAAAAAAAACCCAACATTTATAAAGTCACTATTTATAATATTTCAAATAATGGAATTAAAAATTTGTTAATAATATGAATTATGATTGATTTACATTATCCTTGCTAATAAATAAGACAAACTATACAACATTTGAGGACTTATAAATATGCATGAACTAATGAAATTAGTTTAATTTTAGGTTAGTCCCAATACTTTACTGTTTTATTTTTTATTATGGAATTAAATGTCTTATATTAACTTTTAAATATTTCTTTTCATAGTGATTGAAAAAAACTATGTTCAAATAAAATTTAACAAAAAAATTAAAATTTTTACAATATATTAGTCTTAACTTAATCTTAATCTTACATGAATCCATTCATGGAGCTAATAAAAAGAAAGAGAATGATAGTATCTTAGGATACCTCATGATGTGTGAAAAGAGTGATTAAGGTAGGCATAATGGAAGTTTAATAAGATTTAGATGAATGCAGTAGCAACAAAAGCTAGTGATGGAGCTAAAGTTTAGGATGAGTGTAGCATGTTTGTGATATAATACATAAAGAGTTATGCATACTAATAAAATAGATTGATAAAGTAGTTATTACGCCAAATCTATTGAGAAGGAGCATACAAACATTTCAATAACTTTAGGGTTTAAGAAAAAATAAGAAAAGGAAAGGTTTGCATGTTTGCAGAATTATATGTTTTTGGCATAGAATTGTGATGATATTAATTACATAAAAAAACTATCACAAAAATTAGTCCTTATTCTTTACATGTTTGTTATTATTATGAATATTTATTCATTTTAAATATGTTTTTTAGTTACTCCATATTTGAGATGGAATTTTTTACCTACATGATAATTGTTTTTTTTATGATGGAATATCACTTGTGTCAAAAATCTATCATAATATTGAATTTTTCAAATTAATGTATAGCTTTTTTCTAATGACTAGTTTTGACAATCAAGTGCACTCAGTTATTTTACTTTCTTATTGTTTTCACCTTGCTTTTCTTATGGTACTCTCTTTTGATACAAGTGATATTCCATCATAAGAAAACAATTATTTTGACTTAACTTTATAGACAATAAGTAGGATATGGTACTGAATGCAGAAGATTTGATAAGGGTCTAGTCATTTATTGTAGATGTGATGCATTCCTCAAAATTTATCATCTCTCTTTGCTATATAGCCCTTGACCCCTTGAGAATCTCTTTAAGCTTTATTTTTTTGTATAATTCTATCTATTCACTCGCTTCTTCTTATATCCTCCAAGTTTGTCTCCATGAAAAAGTGCACTTGGGAATTTCAAGAGATTAAGTAAACTCAAGGTTTTTAGTTGCACCCACATTTATTGTGGGGTGCATCGAGTATAGTACATTTGTGGTAAAAAATTGGAACTGCTACCTTATAAGGTTTTTAAGTTCTCATACTTATTCAACAATGATGAGTTAAGCTTTTCTCATGACTTATTATGATTTGGTTTGAGATTTTCTTGGTGCCAAAAGGTCATCAATATATTGATTTACAATGGAGTAAT
>NEWO01000222.1:571255-591252 GCA_003013225.1 Phalaenopsis aphrodite
TATATATATATATATATATATATATATATATATATATATATATATATATATATATATATATATATATATATATATATATAACACAGAGAGGTCAGAAAAGCGTTCGACTTGAAATTTATTCAATTTCCAATTAATAATGCTACACATTCAAACATGATGAGCTAGTTCTTGGTACCTTTTAGTATATTTGTGTATGGATACTAAAAAGAAAATATGCTACTAAAAAGCCAATTAAAATTAAGCCAAAGTTCTACAAAATCCCTAGATTTTCTAAAATATTATTGTCAATTTCAGTGAACAATACTGCACAAGTTTTCATCGTTTTATTAAAATTAAAATTAAAATAAAACAAAAATGAAACACTAATAATTTTTACAACTTCCTAGATTAATGAAGGTTGCACAAAACTGTGATAATGTTACATATGCCCAAATAAATTTATGAAGTTTGACGAATAACTTGGGAGGTTGATGAACTCTAGTAGACCTATAAGTTTCTACCACACTCAGATAATATTATTAGGTTTCTACCAAAAGACCTGTTAATGTTGCCAAGATTCAGCAACCCAATTCGCTAATGATAAACAGCATCAATTTCATCGTATATCCCATCTACAGTTGGCTTTATGAATCTTCAATTTTCATTCATTTCTGTTGAATGTTATTTGAGGTTTAAGCCTAATCAACGCCAAACCTTTTCGAAAGCTTCTATCCATATTACTTTAGATCTCCCCCTTCTCCCTAATCCTCAAACTATATATATATATATATATGCCCAAGGGCAAATATATTAGATAAGAAAGGTTTAAATAAGTGGGATGTTGGCCCACACTAGAACCCAAAGCACCCGGTATACAACACACACCAAGATTCCAAAAAAAGTACATGTATGCCCCAAAAGAAAAATTAAAACTTAGACAAATAAACTTTAATCCAAAAGTCTCCAAACACTCAGAGATTCAAACATAAAAGAGTGAGAAACGACCCAATGCATCCTTACCTCTTGCCTCTGGTTCTAGGTAAAGAGTCAGTTAACAAGTGATTAAGTTTACTGTCATTACCGAGATAACCAAGATATCTCCATTAAATTCCTGAGTTCCAGTAGGCCTCTATTCTTCTTCTTCTTCATGGATGCGTAAACCTTCCATTTTTCATTCAAAAACTGGCTCATTTGATCAGTGTCATGATCCAAAGATTGTCGGGCATGTGTAGGCTGTTGCACATCATGCGCCCCTTGTGCCTAAATGACAGTAACGACTTGCTCGATCTGATGAGGTGGTAGGGCCGCAGTAGAGAGCTAACATAAGGTAGAATGTTGAACTTGTAGCTGAGACACACCTATAGCTGAGACAAACCTACGACTGGACACTTCACCACGAGATTGCCAACAGTTATATCAATGATAGGTTCTTGAGTAAGTGAAGTATGACAAGTCTCCTCTGCCACCACTGACAGAGGATCTACAAGAGGAATCAAAGGGCCCACATCTTGAGCATTATGTAGAGGTTGAGTGGTTGAAAGATTGCACATGAGGGTAGTGGAACCTACAGCAACGTCGACCTGTGGACTAGATGGTACAGTTACCACAATGTGAGTGGGGTCAGAAGAATCCTTGTGATGAACAAGAGGATTAGAAGGAGGGGGGATTTCTAAATCAGGCCGAGCACTTTGTTTTTTTGGTTTGAGAAGGGGGTGTAAGTGGTGACATTGCAAATTTGAGTGACCGGACATACGACAGTGATAGCAATACATTGGGAAAGGCTCAATAACTACTCTTTGTCAATATCCTTGTCGTTGTTAGCCTAACCGAATTTCCTCAGGAGCGATTAATGTGATGCCTCTTTCAATAAACACTCTGGCTTCTGAAGGATGTGAAAGATTAAAAGTAGGAATGTCCATTTTGAGTGGTTTACCATAGACCGAAGCAATGAAGTACAATACTTCTTGAGCGAAATAATGAAATTAAAGACATGGGAGGCGAATCCAGACCGGTATGGTTGGTGGTTCCATTAGTGGGTCAAAATCCATAGTTCATTTTAAAATTTTCATTGCTTTGTTATCAATCCAAACAAGTCTTCTAGCAAATAAGCGTGTGTAATCCTCTTCATTTTTAAGTTGAATAAGGATATGCCGCCTATCTAAAAGTTCAATTATCCACTCCCCAACAAGATAGATAAACTCAAATTCCTTACGAATCAACTAAATTTTGGGATGCCCATAAAGGAATTTCCGGACCAAATTCAGACGACATGAGGAAGCAAGCTGATAACATTTGGCTTAAGTAAAGAAGATGGATGGTTTTCTATTATTCCTACCAGCCTTCTTGAGGTAACAGAACTCGTCACCCTCAAGCAGCGCAAAAGAAAGCGGGAACAAACACGATTTAGGAGTAACTGAGGCATGAACACCCGCAAGTGTAACGACATAAGTTCTGCTAGAAGCCATCACCGGTGAAAAGAGGCAAGGCGTTAGGAACAGTGGAGAAGGTAGTCGACGTTAGGGCAACAACAGCACGACGAAGGAACGAAACATACGAAATCGACGAGTGAACCCCTTCTTCTTCAAGCTCGGCGTCAAAGAAAATGAATCAGAAGACGCGAACAACTGAAGCTGGGAGACGACGAACGCAGTAGGGAAAGGTCGAAGCAGACAAAGCAGAAGACGCGAAGACGCGAGACGACGGAAGTTGAGTCAATGTGGAAGAAAACAGAATTCTTTCTGCATCAAGCTCGGCGTCGAAGCAGAAGACGTGAAACGACGAAAGTTGGGAGATGACGAACACAGTAAGCGAAAGTCTAAGCAGAGGCGATGAGGCGCGAGCCCCTTCTTCGAGCGTGACTGAATCAAAGAAGCAAACAATGAAAATCGCCATCAGGCAAAACCCCAACAGAGCAGACGATGGAAATCACCATTATATATCTCACATATGAAGACAGCTTGTATACAATGATATATATATATATATATATATATATATATATATAAACCACTACAAAATAACAAAAGATGTGGAGTCAATGTTGATATCTAATGTACTCTTGTATTCTAAAAATCTAGTAATTTGAATAAACAATAGCGTCTCAATAATTTAAGCAAGGTTTTGAATTTCCAAGTTTTTTGTAATCCCTACTAGCATAGTAATATTTTAGATGATCACGTAATAACCAATTTTGTGAAATTGAGTAAAAATTTTGGCAACTTTAAAATGTACCTTAAGTTTCGGATCCCTCGAATTTCAATCAAATTAATTTTATAAAATTCTACACATTAAAACAATTAATTCTATATATAATACTATAAATAAATTTTGAATGGATTAGGAAATAGAGAAATTGGAAGTAGTAAATTTAAATAATTTAATAAACCTAATAATTCCTTAATTCTCCCACACCCTTTATTGTTTCCAACCGACCGACCCCCACATTTTTAACCCTCTGGATGTATCGAATAGGGAAATTCTTTCCGGTCTTCAAACCCCTCTCCCATCTCTTTATTTTGCATGACATGAGCAGTATGTATGATGATTAATTGCACGTCAAAGAATGCATGTTAGCAGATGCATAAAGATGTCTTAGAATAATATATACTATGAAGAATGAAATAATTTATATATGAATTTTTGTATGTGCATCAAAGGAGTTCACCCCCTAAAGGTACAGAAAGAGGATATCAGCATGTCCGCGCACATAAAATTTTTCTATCACCATAGACAATTGTGATGATTCGATCATTAACCATGATGCCGAAAACATAATATCGCCCACGAGGCAAGTAGACCAGAGCTTATCTCCCCAGAAAATTTTGATGTTTACATTGTTAACCATTATGCCGACAGAATAACATCGGTCATGATGCATATAAGGATCTTTCCACCCTAGACAATTATAATATTTACATCAATAACCGCTGTGGTGACAAGAGCCGACAGAGCAATAAAGGCAAAGAGTGTGTTAGGTTTTGTTTACAATGATCCTCACAGAGATAGATATATATGCAAAGTGTATAAAATAAAGTTAAAGTATATGCATATAGAAGATTTGAGTATTTTTATTTAGAAAAGATTATTGATACATGCATTAACATATTATCAAATACATACATTAGCATATTATCAAATGTTTTATAAAAATATGAAAGAATAATATATTATAAAATTCTTATAGAGATGTGAAAAACCAACATGCATAACGATTTCTTTTTATTGAGTTACTGTAGTTTAAAAGTGTGATTACTCTTGGTTTATCTTTAGAAAACTCATTATGTCACTTTAATAACTTTTTTTTATATTTTGAGCTCTTAAACAAGATAATAAAAGAGAGACAAATGTGCCTGGAAGAAGAGAACAACAAACAAAAATATACAAATGCATATAGGAGAATAGAACAACAAACAAAAATATACAATTTTCTAATTGTTAATTTTAATTTCTTTCTTTAGTAGCTCTTTCATAAATTTTTTAATATTAAATTGTTAGTAAAAAAAATATAATAACAAAGAATTTACTTCCACCGTTCGGCCATCCGTTCCGGTCTTAGTTAATTCTAAGCCTGGTACCAAACATAGAAAATTATGACCCAGACCCTGCCAGAGATTACTAAAGTGGCATCATACTCCCAAGGATCACAAGTAGATGATGTTAGTGCTGCCTCAATTTTAAAAGCTAACAGTTACAGAAGAAGAAAAAAAAAGATAAAGATACATTAAACTTAATCATTAGGAATTTTACTTATACGATTTCCATGAATCCCTCTCTCCCTCGTTTTGTGCGTGTGAGTGTCGAACTTCCCTCTCTGTGATTGGGAAATGAGTAAATTTTTCTTCTATGAATTTATGAATCTTTACTTTGATCTCCCCTATTTGATTGCATTAAAAAAGTTGGTAAATTTGTAAATAGCAATTTTTGGGTGGTCTGTATGTGTCGAATTAGTGTGAAGGGGGTTAATTGGTTCTAAAATAGCTAAAAGATTGATATTGCAGTTTTGTTGAGAACATTAAAACTTTTGCGTGCCAGACTATTCATTAAACTAAAAAAATCTACAAATCAGTTGTTTACAAAACGCATAAACCAAACAGTTTATCCAGAACAGGGGCAGAATGGTCATTTATCCAGAATCAGCTACTTTCCAAACGCACAAACCAAACAACCAGCCAACTTATCCGGATCAGCTGCTTATCAGCATAAGCTGGATAAGCTGCAGCTGCCCCAAACAGACCCTAAGTGTCATCGTTAATAAAAACCAAGAAATTTTTCTGACTAGTTCAACAAAAGCAATGACTACTACTTTTTCACAAATAAGCCCAACTCTAGTAAGTAAAAATACAAATTTACACAATTCAGTTTAGGTTAAAAACCCTAGAAATTGACATAACAAAGCAGCTGAAGCATACCTTCATGATCAAAAATGTTACAGGCATTATACAAGAGAAACTGCATCCTGGATAATCAATAAATTAAATCAATACATAGTAGAAATCAAATCTGGAATTTAAAGAAGAGTGAGGTTGATTTCATCACCTGAACTTGAATGTTGAAATACTTACAAACTTTAATACTGGAGCGATAAAAAATTTGTCTCAAGCTACTAATAAAATCAATGCTATCTGAAAATAAGACTTCCATTTTGCTGTTGTCTCAAGTTCTCAATCAATGATTGGTAGAAAGATTTAAATGATTTATCATTTCCCTGTTCAAAAACGGTACACGTATAAGGAGTAAGTGCATGGAAAGAACTCAAAAAAAAAGGTTGCCTAGGCAGTTGTCTGCGTACTACACAATGAGATCAAATAAATTTGAAAGGAACAATGTCTCTGCTCAAATTTGATTATGCCAACGACGAGAAATGGAAAATTATTCAGATACTTATATTCAAAGCAATTTCTTTAAGCTTTTAGGAAATTTAGAACTGAGCTTAGCAATAGCTTTGGATATTCAAGAAGCCTTGAAGAAATGTAGATAAGTTTACAGGAAAATTTAGTAATTTAACCGAAATAAAGGAAATTTCTTTATCAAGTGTACTGTATGCAATCATTTTCAAAAAATTGTAAAGCAAACTGAAGCAAATTTTGTGGGCAAGAAGAGTTTAACTGCATTTGCAAGTGCAGAAAGCTCAAGTTAGTTATGATATCAATACGCATGTCAAAATAGCACCAAGATAAAGCAGTAAACTTGACTTGTCAACCAAAATCACAAGAGCGCAGTAGTACAGGATCTTGGACTACATTCTGCTTCTTTTAATGGCATTCCTTCTACAACGAGGCTAGCTTCTTAACTTGATGGCATACTAACCAATGAAAATCTAGAGGTTGCCTAATGCAAATGTAAATAAAACCACTGAAAAAAAATGCATATTTAAGCGCAACTCAAAAAAGAAATATCTAGAGATGACCTCTCTAACAGCTATGATTTGACTGAATGTAAATTGCATAAAAGAATTTCAATAAGGAACCTGTAAATGTTGATAGTACTGCTCTGCGGAATCTTGTGGACAATGACCAGCCAGTAGGCCTTTGGAGACGAAATAAACAATGAAATCATTGCCAAACTTATCATACATTACCTTCTGGGCTGATAAGATTTCTCCAAAAAGAATCAGCTGACCAAAAAAAGAAAAAAAAAAATGTTGCAAATGAGTCTAGATGCAGCTGACAAAAAGAAGAAAAAGTTTTAGCATACAGGTAAATAAGTGGGTTACGTGCTAAATATGTAAATACATAAGAATTGTGTTGTATATATGTAAATGCCCCAAAAAAATATTCAAGAATTAAAATTCATGATGTGTATGCCAACCAATGGAAAACAGTATAGAAAGAGAAGTGCAGGAAATTTATGATTTTTCAACTATTTTCAGTCAGGTAGATATGATTATGTAGCACAATTATGACCAAGATAACCTATCTATACCCTGAAAGTCGAAAAACTTCACATGGAAAATTGGCTCTGAACCATCCACTTAGAACTAATATAACCACATAACAAAGGTAGCAATTGTAGGCTAATAGCAGCAAAAAATAAGGTCAACAGAAAATGCGAAATTGAAATGCACCCATCATAATATATTTAAAGAAGCATTTTTTTTCATGACAAGAAAGGGCTGCAGAATTGGATAGCACTCCTTGAACAATGTTTTAAGTAATATATATTATATAACTAAAGGTCACAAGTTTGAATCACACGACCACTCTCTCTAAAATAAAGGTATAAGGTTGCATAAATCAATCCTTCACAATCCTCAAACTGGCAGGAATCGTGCATTTGGCATACCTTTTTAAGCCACGGACTCCTTGAATAAAACTTCTTTGCCAAGACAAAAATGTGAATGTTCATCTAAGTATCAGAAAACTTCAAGAACATGAATTTTTTAACTTAACCACAATCATAATAATTTCATCCAGCATATAGAAACAACTGTAAACAATTACAAGAAAAAAATTTACTTAACCATTCATAAGAATGCATCTGGGAAATTAACCTGAATAAAATCAAAACTTCTTTCATTCATTCTAAGGCGCTTAGTTACTTGATTTCTTGAGTATCTCATTCATTCTAAGGCGCATATTTTCTGAAATTGTTTGTTTAAATCTAATTGAAGAGTCACAATCTCATGGTTTTTTTTTTTTTTTTGTTATTTCTTTCAAGGCTCTGTATTTATGATGGCTGCATTGTCATATAAAAGCAGCAATCAAATATTAGTTGCTACACTCTCAATAAGATCCCTTCAAGTATTTATAGAAAACTTGCAATGCAGTATTAAGTTGATTCTAAAGCCCTAGGCAGATTCCTAAAAAACTAGAGGGTACAAAACACCAAAGCCTATCCAGTATAATCCTTAACAAAGCAATTAGGTATTTGGACAAAACAACAAAAAAGAAAAAAAAGATCCATACGCATGGCTTGCACAAAAAAATTTACATTTTTTAAAAAAAAGTACAGCAGTAACATACAGATATTCCTACCGTATTAGCATCACGGAACTCGAATGACTTGTCCAAGACACTGTACAAGCAGCAATTAGATGCAAATTTCTCAATAATGAAGCTCCGAAAACCAGGAACCTGAATGGTTAATATGTCAAAAAATTCAGTCTTTTTTTAAATCAAAGTTCAGTACACTTAGCGCAAGTACATGTGCTTCTTAGGGAAGACACCAAAGAATGCCAAAGAACATAAAAGCACTTGCTCATAAAGATGCTTCATGCATGCAAGAACTTCTAGACACTTGGGCACAAGAATGCAGGCAGCTCTGTGAGTTTATGCAGTTACGCTTATATGAATGTGCTTGCAGTTGTGTGTGCTTATGAACGATTAGGAGAACGTGCTGACAGAACAACTTAATATATACTGTCAAATGAAAATAAGGAAAAGTTACCCTGTCTTCATCAATATCTTTAGAGCACCAGTCTTTAATAAGTTTAACAAAAATCTGCACACAGATCTGAAAAAAAGTGTTGAATATGTATTACATCATCCTTGTCTTTTAAAAGACAACTATTCTGCAGAATGACAATAGGCATACCTTCCTCACTAGAACGTCTGTATGACTGCATGAGGTTAACAACAGTAACTGCATTATAGCATCCAAATACCCCCTACTATTTTGTGCAAGTAAAACGGAAGAGAGCTCATGTGTTACCATAACATGAATGAAAGCAAATGAAATTCGCTGAAGTTCTTGCAATTCCCGCATTTCCTGCAGGAAATAAAAAAATTTTTTTTTTTGATATGTGAAATAAAAAATTTAATCTTTCTTCTTTCATAGTGCCTTGCTCGATCATTCACTATCTCAGGATGATTTGAGCTCTAAACAGTTTACTAATCAATGTTATATCAAGAAGTTCAAATTAAAAACTATTTGGTATGTAATACGTATGCTATGGAAAGCAACTTCAAAACAGTGTAGCCTAGTAATGAAAAACAACTTCAAAACAATGAACTTTCAATGCATCTTCCATCATCAGAAAATGAAGTCACGTGAGTCCTCAACTTCCACCAATTTGAAATGCGCAGGAGAAAATGATGTCACATGAATCCTCAATGAAGCTTATTCAGAAGAACACGGAAGTCTATCAGATAGACAAACTCAAACAAATAGAATTTTAAAAAAAGAATATTTCTGATCAATCTTTAAAAAAGATGTAGAGTTCTCTAAGAAACATCTCCAACGTCAAAATTTTGCACCAAAGTAATTCTGAAGTTCTAATAAACTGCTCTCAATTTCAATCTAATAGCCATTTATAGTTTGGAGTATGGATTTTATTAGTCATTTTCCTCCATCAAGTGGTCGATGTGGACTAAAGCAAAAGCACTAGTAAAATCTTAAGTAGAAATTATCATAACTTTATCTGGTCTAACATCATTTTTTATATGATTTATCAATAACTATAATAAATAATAACAAGCCACAATTTTCAAAGAAGAAGAATAATGAATTTTTGATAAAGCTAAATAATACAACTCAACTTGTTTCAATCCATTATCCTAAAATAATCTGGCAACGGAGGTTGAAAATAAATAAAATTTGAATCTTTTATAAAAGAAGGTTGAAGGCGCAAAAGCAAATAGATTAAAATTATGTATTTCAACCTCTAGGCTCTAAAACAACTCTAACAGTGACTGGGCAGACAACTTCGCATTGTTACATTAAATAGAAGCATTTCTATCTGTAGAGTATAATTTGCACAGGTAGAGGATAGTTTTGACTTCAAATTTTTAAGAGGGGGAATTCAATCAATGAAGAAAAAATAAAAGAGAGACTAAATGTTGTGATAAAATTACTTGAAGAGCCCATAATCAAGCATCTATAAAATAGATGTCAAAGAAAAGGGAGAAAATATTATAATTCAAATGTAAGAGAAAAAAATAGTCAATGCAAGGAATCAAATGATGAGATAATTGAATATTATGGTTCGATAATCCATGCATACAAAGTTAGGTTCTAAATGGGAAAGATCTTATGTCATCAAAGAGTAAGTCAGACTACAAGTCTAATGACTTAAGTTTTCTAGAAAAAAAAAAAACCCCATAGATCAGAAGCAAAGATGATCTAAATTTTTTTTTACACTAAAAAGGGAGAATTCTTTTTTAACTCTGTATAGAACTTTCAATATTTGAATGAAAAAATATTAATTTTCACATGAATATTCCAAATTGCTAAAATTGAATTCAGCGTGTGACAACATGTTGAGCTCCGTTTAAGGGCGAATTCAATAAGTAATAGCAAGGAATTTACCTCACTTAGAAACTTGAACTTGTCACTTTAGGAAAGTTTGGTGAAGAACAAGGGACAATACTATAGATTTGACCTAAATTAATAGTTTTATTTTGAGTTATTCAACTTAGAATTTTAAAGAAAGCTTAAATCAACATTAGGAAATATTCCTTCCTAAATGTGCGCTTTGTTGATTAAAGAGATATATATTAACGTAAATTTTGGATCGAAGTGATCTTAGCTTAAGGTCAAATTTAAAAATTATGAGACTACCTCATGGAGGAGAGCTAAAGGACCAAAATTAGACTATATGTGCCTAACGAAGTTATCTTGCAAACATTTTTGTTTGAGTCAAAATATAAAGATAAAAATATCTATTAAATTTAAAAGCAAAATATTCTTTATATCTTCACAACAATCAAATTAGGGAATTATTCCTACAAAATTTTCAAATACTTGAAACTAAATTTGAATATTATTTTAAAGTTTTTATTCAAGTCATTCAAGTTCAAAACTATTCACTGGGCAAAACATAAGCATCGTATGTTATTCTTTAAATGTATCTTTTAAAAATTTCAATGGCAAAACTTGGATTCCAGCCCCCACCACACTTACCCTCCAAAAAAATTCATTCAAAGTTTCAGAAGTGCAAAACTCATTACCAGTAAAGAAGAAAAAAACCTTGTAATGAACGACCTCAATTGCTACCAACTATTAAATTTATAAATCATTATACTTGGAAGGAATGACATTCTTATCGATCAAATCATCCCAATGTTTTAAATTGTGCAATTAAATATTAAGGAATTTTTTGTCCGAGATGTTTAGAGGCATGAGCTACAAAATTAATAAATTGTGCAATATAATAGTATAGTACTAAGTTCAAAGTATGTACTGAAAAGTAGTATATTAACAACCTAATACAATAAAGTAATAAATTATTCAAAAAAGTAACATGATAATACTCAAACATCAACTCATAAAATAAAAAGAATTATACAAAAATTAAGGTAAGATATAAGAGTATCACAATTCAAAAAGAATCTGTTCGAACTAGTTGCTCTCTCACTCATACTATCATCCATCAAAGTAAGAATATAACAAGCTATCAATGTTAGACTTTCTAAATTCAAAAATCTCAATAACTCTTATCACCCAATGAGCCATCATTAAAATCATCAGCATAATAATTTATTTTCTCCGTCATCTCAACCTCATTTGTATCCATGTTATCTCATTCACCCTCAAAATAAATTTCAACGATCTTTCGCCTATTTAATCAATATCAATTAATAACAATATTTACTAGATTTGTTAGTAACAATTTTAAATCCTTAATTGTATGTTGCATGTGCAAAAAAAAAATATTGCTTAGATATTTTATATTTATATTTAATAAAATTTACATACATACCACACAATTGTTATGTATTTATAAATCTAACACCCAAAGATTGATATTTATACATATAACATCTTTATCTCATAAATCTATGCATAAAAAGTTGTATTTCTGTTGTAACCACATAGTGATGGAAATATTTTTTTATGTGATGTTAAGGATTTGGGTGGCATGCATGTAATTATGAAAGTTAAGGTGTTAGATATGTAAATACATAAAAATTGTGTGCTGTGTATATAAAAGCCACTTATATTTGTTCTAGAAGAACCTTAGATCTAATTATACATGCCGTGTTAAAATTTAGGAAAGATGTGCCTTGATAGGGGCTCATATTATGTGAAGCGCAAGCCTCATCGCACATTTTTCAAACAAGCATTGAGGGCCTCAAAATGGGCTTTCATATTGCACAATTATAAACCATACTTTATCAATGTGGAATCACATGCCTTCCTCAAATTCGGCAGATAAAATTTCTTTGTAGTCGGCAAACTAAATGAAAGTCTCTAAGAACTTGTTTTAAAGTAGTTCCATTTCAACAGACGAAAAATAAGCAACTTCCCATTCTTTTTCTTTCTCGAGATCTATCTATTCTTATGCGCCAAGATCTTAGCATTTTTTTTTTTAATTTTAACCGCATGGATTAAAGCCTACTCTTTTCTAGATAGATCTTCAATAAAGTCTTCAACGACCTTGATAGTTGATTCTCTTTTAGTTTTCTCCTCTTTGAGATCATTGACTTTTACTTCACGCTACTTGATAGAGCTAACAATTTATTAACTTCTTTTGTTAATTGTTTGTAACCTTCGACAAATATATAATTTGATTGCCAACTCAAGTCATTAGACTTCACTAAAATCAATGAAGATCCAAAGAAATAGTGCCCGGTATAATGTGAGTTGTCATTAAGAATATGTAAAAAAGTTTAAGGCGATCAATGAAACTCAAATTTCAAAGCAGGATCAAAGTAATAATCTAAAAAAGAGGCTTTGTAATTTTAGCCCCAAGTGAAAGAGCAAAAATTTTAGTCTTGGAATTATCCATATAATTGCTTAAAATTCACTAATCAACACAAAAAAAGAAACGCAAATACTACTCAAATAATCCAAACGAACCTTTTTTTTTTCTAGCATTTTTTTCCATAGAAAGTTTATATGCTTATCTTCAATAAGATTAGTTTATATGCTTATCTTCAATAATAATCTTCTAGTATTTGACTTCACATGTAGATCAATCGAAGTCACCAAAATCATTTGTTCCACAAAAGATTTAGCCAAAGTCAACTAATCAATGTTAACAAAAGGAAATATGTAAAATATAAAATTTTTTTATTAGTAAATTTAAATAAAATCTAGAGCAATCATGATAAAAATTAATGAAGCATCAGGCGCAACAATCAACTCTAATGAAAGAACAGATTGCCAATGGCTCATAAGGAAAAACTAAATGCATGCAACCAACTTCAATCAAAAGAGCATTATTAAATTTGTCAACAGAAGTCGATGAATCAACAATATCAACGGGTTTTACTCATTTGCAGCTTCTCCCCAAAGAGTTAGTTATTCCTATCCCTTCAGCATTCGCTCCAATTTCTCCTTCCTATATTTTGTAAGGATGTTTTGAACACGTTGTTCTTATGGAAGATTAAATTTAGCAATGGGAATATTAGCCATTTTGAAAGGAGAGAGTTTCAGAGACAAATAAAAAAGCAGGTGAAAATTGAACAACGTTCAAATGAGAGCTCTACACTCACAGTTATAAACCTATGGCTGCTGATGCGTACAAAGGACAAATAACATCATTGTCAACACGACAACCGATCATGGCAAAATAATTTATCAAAAATTACTTATATATGCAAAATATTTTACTAATTCTTTTTATTATCTTTGCAAAGAAAAGAAGAAGAATTAACTTAACAAATAAAATAGGCCATTTTTAAAAAAGGTAAGTAATTTTGATGTAATAAGAATCAACATAACGAAAAAGATAGTCTATTACTCTTCTCACAGTTATCTTCCAAAGATCTAAAAAGAAAAAAAAAATTACACATAAAAATATTCTTAAGATGTGGTTCAAAAAACATTATGAATAACCCTACCGAGCCTAAAACATAAAAAATGGTTACTCACCAAGAATATTATGAATTTGACATAACTTCTATGAACTCGCCAAGAGCATGGCGATCTCATCAAAACATACTCAAAATTAAGACTAGTTTGAAACATAATCATCCAAAATCATAAGCTAGTCATTAGCCTTTAGACTTTCACTAGCTATGCCGGCAACTTCATCCAACGAGTACACAGCTACAACCAATGTGCCCATAACCTCATTTAAAGAACATTTCATTCAAATTTATCATTAGCTGCCATTTTTTCATTTGTTTTATAGCAACAATTCAATCTTGCTAAATATTTTTCTTATTTACATAGCTCAACATGTAGCATTTCCTATAGCGTTAAATCTCAATCCAAACCTATAAATATGGATGTAGGGATAGAGCACGAGAAGCACAATCTTTTTGTACTAAATAACATAATCTCTCTCTCTCTTACGGTTCCGATATTACCCATGGATAAATTTTGGATCCAACAAACATGTATAATTATAAATAAATAATTAAACTTGTAAAGGGAACTATAATCTATCATTGACCCAATTAGAGTGGCAAAGAATTCAAACTCAGTTATCCATGTTTACTAGAATGACATGAATTATAACAAATAGTACTAATGGTCCAGAATAAAGCAATAATAGAATTTTTATGTTGAATACCATTTATCTAATAGAAATATGACTTAACACCTAAATTACATAAAAAGATATTTTTTCCATTACAATTGCAATTAAAGATCTGACATGAAAGGATACTCGGGGATGGAAACTAATCCTAAACTTCCTGTAACCGAACCAATTCAATAATAAATGATAAAATAATAAATTTGTTTAGAAATGGATAACCATCAAGGAAAAAAATTCAGTAAAAATATTTCAGTTCCAGGATAAAGCAAGCAAAATGAGAAGTGGCTATGACCTTCAACAAGATAATACATATTGCATCTTATGATTCATAGAAGAATATAATTTAAACAGTCAACAAAGACATTATATGGAAAATCATAGCAATAATAACTGTCACAAAAACGACTTTCCATGTGATAAAAACTTAAATTACATCAATACTCCCAGGGAAAATGACACAAATTTTAGCTGTTTCCGGCATACAAGGCATTAATTAATGCTTGATCTGTCAAAGGTTGTGTTTTAGAAGTGAACATGAACAGGCCAATATCCTGTACATTTTTCCTCGACTGATCTCCCATATGAAGTAACGGTACAACCAAAAAAAGATCATCAGCTACATCAATGTTATTTCTTACAATAAAAGAGATGAAAGAAAGAAGCTAAAAACTATTCTCAAGCTTATCTATAAAAACTAGTTAGCTGATACCATACAAATTATAAATGTCATAGAAGCTCTATTTGTTCAATTAACAAATAAATTTTACATCAGATAAAGTACTTGAAGTCCCATGCATGGGGCAGTTTATATGATAAATTTTACACCATATAGAAACACAAGCTTGAAGCTGCATGACACAAATTACAGGTTCTTTAACCTAAAAGTAATAATCATCCAGGAAGCACAACAAATCTTACATGGTATAGCTAAGGACAGAGTACACAAAAAGAGGCAAAAAAGATATTACAAACATTAATTTCATGCTTCATCCACATTATCAGATATAGAAGTGAAAAACATTTTATACCTCTGTATTGCTCGCATGACCAGAAGGGAACTCTCTTGATAGCTTAAGGAATACTCTGCTTGCTATTGTAGGGAATATTTCCTCCAATATGCTCTCCAAAGAGGTGCCAAATTTGCAAATCACTTGATTGAGTAGAACAAGTAAATCCACCATATCTTTTGGCTGCAATAACCATGAACACAGTGTTCTAATAGCATAAAAGAATTACAAGAGCATACATGTAACATTAAAAATGAAAAATATAAGTACGTGGCAGTAAAATCTGAAAGTTGAAAGCTCAAGCTAATGAGAATTTGCAGAAACCCTCTAAATGGACATGAAGCAAAACCAACTTCAACAGCATGTAAAATCCTATTGGTTGTATCTTAAAAGCAATGTCTTAGATCGGCACCTAAAGGCAAATTTATCTCGTATTAGCCTATGGCCAAATCGATTGAATCAAGAGCCGAGTGTGATGCCTCATTTCATTTCTCCGAGGGAGTCGAAGGAAGGAAATGGAATAGAGGGAGAGGAAATAAAGAGTCGAACAAAGGGAAGAGGAAGCGAGGAGGGTCAGAATTCAAAGAGGTGAGTTCGCCCTTTAAATCATCGCAGTCTACTTACCTGTAAAGTAGAGCGGCTCTGGGGCGAAGGAGATGACACTGTGGTTGGTCCAGGAGGTGTCATCTAGCAGCTTACGGCAGCGACATGGTGCTCGTGTGCATAGGAAGGAGGAAGGCCACTTGTGGATGTGATCTGTCGAGCCATGATTGAAGGAGCAGAAGAACTTTGCAGCTCTGTTGAGAGCAATGAGCTCTTCGTGTGTGATAAAAGTGGATTCTCGGGACTAATGGAGGAGGTGACGTCAAATAAGCAACAATTGAAGTTGCAGAGGAGGAAGAAGAAGAGAGCCCTCTTGTGTACGAACCAAATCAAGTCTGTAGGGGGGGAGATTGCATGCGTGAGAGGGGCTTCCGATCGAGATAAATGGATGATTTTAATCAATTAATTAATTGTTATTTAATAAAAATATCATGGTTTTCCTCCAAAAGTTGAACCGGTTTGGCCCGAACAGGCTCCCCCCACCCCCCTGTTCTTTTCCTTAGGCGAGAATTTTTTCGCCTTCTAATTTGCATTTCCCATCCATCTCACTTCTATTTATATGTATTTTTAGGTCTTAAGATTTTCAATTTATGTTATTTCTGGTTTCAAATTTGTGAGGACAGTCGTGGGCATCTTGTTTTCCCCTCGTGGATTGTATCCGACGAAAAGAGTGGTGCCCCCGCCAATCTCTATCCCCCGGTGGTGTTTATCCTTGACAACTCCACCTCCACCTTCCCTCCTTGCCGCCTACCGTTGCTGCCCAGTAATCAAGTCAGACAGCTATTCCACCCTCCCTAAAACTGCCATGGATCTCATCTAATCCACCAGTCGCAACAGCAGATCCTAGACATCCCGCCATCCCAGAATCATTCGCAACTATCGCCCACTTATCCCTGGTTTGCCACAAGTCCCTCCTATATTTCCTATCTAGCCCCCATGAAATCAAGTCGCAGGTCACCATGCTCCCCACTATAGCCCTCTCCGCGAGACTTCCCAGCCCCAGCTGATCTCGTAACTCCCCTTTCCCTTCCCCTTTTGCTACCTTAACTACACCTCATAACAACCCACGCACTCCATTGTAGCATCACCCAAACCTCACAGAACTGCCGACAGCCATGTCCAAGCCCCAAACCTGCTGCGTTGGGGCCTCCCAAGCCTCAACCTCCTAAAGTCCAACCTACCCTTCCTTCTATCGGCTGCCTCCACTCCCTTCCCTGTTATCACCGCAAAGCCTTCCTAAAATCATCCTGTCGACCGCCACCAATACATGCGCCTTCTCACTACTATCCACAGGTGGTCTCACATCCCCCTAGCTAGAGAATCGTGTTGCGTTGTATTTCTTTTCTTGTTCTGAGTCTCGGTTGTAATCTTTTTGAATTTGAGTAATAATATTATTATTCTTTTGTAGTTTTGAGCATTTTCGTCTCCAGTATCATTTGGTATTAGAGCTAACCCAACCCTAATCCTATCATAGGGTTTCCTAACATCCGCCCTCACCCAAACCACACCCACAAAAGTTTGTTCTTTCCTATTCCCAACCTAGCCAAAATCTTCACCTAACCCTAACTCCCCTTCGCTGATTTTCAAAATCAGTGACAATAATTTTTTTTGTGGTTTTGGGTATTTTCTTCTCCGGTATCTTTTGGTATCAGAGCTATCCCAACACTAATCCTATCCTAGGGCTTCCTCGCATCCGCCCCCACTCAAACCACCCCCACAAAATTTTGTTCTTTCTTATTCCCAACCTAGCCAAAATCTTTACCTAGCCTTAACTCTCCCTTGCTGATTTTCAAAATCAGCGACCATAAATTATCTTTCTACACCCTCTCTCACCGTCCAACTCTAAACCCTAGTCATGCCCCTAATGAGATACATGTCTGAGGCTTCTCGGGAGGAGATATGACAAGAGATCCGCCGACTTCAGCGGTTGATTACGAACATGGATGATGAATTCCAATGGGAGGTTACCCTTGACCGTGCTTGAATGGTCAAAGAGGAGAACGAAAAGACATGAAGACAAAACGTGAAACACAACATAAGTTCCTACAAACTTACTACCGCAAAAAATTGCAGACTCAAACGTCCGAAGTGGAGAGACCGCAACACTAGGCGCTACCCTCCTTGCTACTATCCAACAAAGCCAATTTGCAAGTCTACCCCAACCAGAAAATGCTGCAGGTGCCACAGCTTTGGACATGTGGAAGCAGAATGCACAACCAGGAAAGTGATCTACTTCATCGAACATGACAACATGGAAAAGATGGGTAAAGACACCGCTGACGCTGAAGACAGTGAGGACATAAACGAGAAGAAGCTACTTCCAATTGAGGAGGATAAGATACACTTAGTCCTACCTGAGCTTGCAGAAGAAACTCCATCCGACTTCATTATAAGTGGTCAATACAGTTATGAGTCTAAGCAGCCCACATCAGACACAGGGCCCCATATAGAAAAGAAATGCAAATGTCTTATCTCTAGACCTCCTAAGTTGTCCTTACAGAGGGAGGTCTGACATGTCAGAAATGAGAACATTGTCTGCTATGTCGAGAGCATTACATGGAGTTATTAAGAGGTTAATTTCAGGTTAGCATGGGACACCTCGTCAAATGCCCAAACTAAAGAGATGAACCCCAACTTTGAAGTAGGCCCGAGGAGTTTGATGGGGACGAAAATTCTGCAATGGGATCTGGTTCCTATCTATGGGGAAGGGGTCTCTCATGAGGAACCAGTGAGAGTGGCGAAACCTGATTTCAACCCAAAATGAATTTCTCCCCACATACCAACCTATCTCATTTGCAACCAGTCGAGTACGAGGAATGGAAGAAACAGGTTACAACTAGGATGGCGATATACCTAATTCTTAGAAATGCTCGATCATCTACAGTTTCAACTCAAGTCATGTCAAATATGAACGGATATCTCTTCTATCAAAATGTGCTTTAGAACGACAATGACTACTAGTTCAACGTGCCAGAAGACTTGACGTCGTGCCACGAGGAGCCAGAAGCTTCGACAAATGAGGTCGAAGCTACCCTAATCCCAAAAGGATCACACAGGGGGGTTTTCCTTCCAAAAGCTGAATCAGTTTGGCCCGAACCAACTCAGTTGAGAGAGAGGCCTGAACAGGCCTTCCTCCTCTTTTCATTAGGCTGGAATTTTCCTTCCTTCCTACATGCATTTCTCGCCCATCCCACTTCTATTTATATGTGTTTTTCGTTCTTAGGGTTTCAAGTTATGTTATTTCTGATTTCAGATTTGCGAGGACAGCCGTCGACTTCCTGTTTCTCCCTCGTGAGTTGTATCCAACGGAAAGGGTGGTGCTCCGGCTGTATCCCTATCCCCCGGTGGAGTTTATCCCCGACGACTTCCACCGCCACCTTACCTCCTTGCCGCCTACCAGAGTTGGCCAACAATCCAATCGGATAATTGTTCCTCCCTCCTTGGGACTACCTTGGATCTCTTCTAGATCACCAACAGCAGCAGATCACAACCATCCTACCATCAAAAAATCAACCGCAACAATCTTACACTTATCCCTGGCCTATCACAAGTCCCTCATGTATTTCCTGTCTAGCCCCCATGAAATCCAGCCGCAGGTCACCATCCTCTCGACTACAGCCTTTTCCGTAAGTCTTCCCAGCCCCAGTTGATCCCATAACCCCCTTTCCCTTCCCTTTTTGCCAGTTACCTGTAACAACCTAAACAATCCACTGTAGCTTCGACCAAACCTCGCAGAACTGCCATCAGCCATCTACAGACCACAAGCCTGCTGCCTTAGGGTCTCCCAAGCCCCAACCTCCTAATGTCCAACCTACCCTTCCACCGGCTACCTCCTCTCCCTTCCCTACTATCACTGCGAGCCCTCCTACAACAAACGTGTAGGCCGCCACCTAGCCCTGCCCCTTCTCATTGTTGTCCACAGGTCATCTTGCCTCCCCTAGCAAGAGAATCGTGGTGTGTTGTATTTCTATTTCTATTCTGAGTTTTGGTTGTAATCCTTTCGAATTCGAGTAATAATATTATTATTTCCTTTGTGATTT
>NEWO01000222.1:592077-603703 GCA_003013225.1 Phalaenopsis aphrodite
CAAATGAGAATGAAATAACTATTAGTAGATAGTGATTTCATATTATTTTTGTGTCTGCTTGACTATGATTTTGTCGCTCCTCTATTATACTAGCAGGAGAACGCTAAGATACTAGTGCACGTAAATGGAAAGAGATTGATATTAAAATATCTTAATTTTATAATTTTTAGATGATGCACCTGTGACAGTTGTACAGATATACAAATAATATAAATATGTTATTGATATAATAAGACACATTGATATGATGAAATATCACAAATGATCATATTAATAAATTAACCAATATTTTATATTGGTTTACTAAAAGTTTAACTGTCATGCATATTGTGTTATTTTTCCTTGTATTATTGTAGTTTAGGAACGTGAATATTCATTGATTTTGGTTAAGTAATTGTTGTTTTAAACTAACTTTTCAGATGTAATTAATTAATTAAAAAATGAGCAAAATAAAAAATATATATATTTATAGAAAACACGGACAACATGTAATAAGATAAATTTAATTGTACTACTTTAATCTAATTTTTTGAGTAGCTATTTCATTTGTTAATAGTTAGTTATAGAAAATAAATATAAAAAATTTAATTCTCATAATCCAACTATTTATACCCGCTTTGATCAATTGTAAGCCCCTGGGCCAGGTTGTGACACCAGGGAAGGCCAACGAGATAGTGATTGTTTGGGAGAAGGGATCGTGGTTGTCTAGGAGGATAGATCACAACATACAGTGACTCAAATGATCTCTATACATTCACAAGTTAAGCTTGCTGGGAAGGCAACAAAGGGATGGTGTTCTGCACCTGTGAAGAGCGGCAAGATTTCGACACTTGGGAAGGGAATGTTGGGGCTCGCAGCTTGCAAAGACCAAAATTTTCCATCTTCTGCTTATAGACTCGTGAATATAGTTGTTGTGGCATTCCATCGGTGTCCCTTCACGAGCCATTCGTGATTCAAGCTTGTTGGGGAGGATCGCAGCATGCAGGAATGGCCCCTTCGTGAATCAATCGTGATTCAAGCTTGTTGGGGAGGATCAGAGCATACAGGTAACGTCACTTCACGAAGGAAGCCAACGTGTGGGATCATTGTGTTGAACAACTAATCGCGGCGTGCAAGAGTGTTGCGCCGCCCCTGATTGACATGTGCGATAGGGATCATGGCGAAAAGGAGATATGTGACATACAAGAATTCAGATTGTGGCTTTTCGAGTTCTGCGCAGCTTCCAATAATTCTATCAATCCGCGTATAGAAATTTCGGGATCGCGGTGTCCAAATTTTCACACATGCCAATCTGACATGCAAAAAATTTGAATCTCATGATTTTAATGGAGTTTCAAAACCATGCAATGAATCATGGCGACCAAAAAAGAGGATGTTTGGGAGGCAAAACAAGGGAAAAAGGTCAATCAAATCAGATTTGGAATAGAGAAGCATTTCTGAGGGGATGTTCATGACCCTCGAAAAAACAATAAAGAAAATTGTAGAGTCCGACACAAACCCACCGTCGCCTGCAATGGGATCAAGAAACTTTGTTCAGAACGGATGTGAGCGGTTGCTATTAGAAAAATTCATGTGTCATCAAGGCAGCATCGCTGTCTCAGGTGGATCTGCAGCTGTTAGATCGAGTGAATAAATGAGAAGCAGACTCGAGCGCAGCACTTGGAAGGAAGACATGACACTCAAATGGCTGAAACAAGAGACTGTAAGCAAAATTTGAATGGCGGGCAATTCGGGATAGGAGTAGACCAATTTGAAGGATTTAGACTCGAAACAAAGAATCATGATGGGTGGAACCCCGACAAAGGGTTGCATTCAACCGCACCGGGCAGAAAGCGATTCTAGAGCTTACGTGGATAGGCAAACTGATTATGAGGTGTGCTAAATTTATGGAAGAAGAGAAATCAAAGGAGTAGGTACATTGATATCATTTTTAGTTTTGTTTTAAAAAATTGCAAATAACTCAAAATTTTGATGCATTTTTAAGCCGACACGCCTCGAGGCCCATATCGGCCTGGGTGAGTACACCTCATATTGAGACAATGAGGCATGTAAGTTTCATTACATTTTTTGTAGAAAATGTTGAGGTAGGTTTCAAGGGGCGCCTCACATTGCGCAAGTTAAAAAAAAAAGGCTTAGGTTCATCAAATAGTTAAATATCTATAATTAGAGGCAATATTGATGATAAAAAAAATTTAAGAGAAGCCATATATAACTTGCCTACGATTTAGTTTTCAATCTCAATCATTGATAAATCCGTTAAACCGCAAGATATCACATAAAGTGAAAATATGAGTAGGGAATATGTTTGAAGGAAAAACTAAAAAAAAATAGTGGGTCTAAAAGTGATACTCGTCATGAAATAATTTATGAATGCATAGATAATAAATTAAGTGCACAATAATCAATACTATCATTTTCTAAAGTGAATACTATTTAAAAAAATAGTTTTAGCAATATTATCATTATATAAATTAACTCGTAGCATACGTGAAAAAGACATTACACAAAGTGTTGATAAAAATAAAATGTTACAATGAATGATGAGTCACCTCAATCATATTAAACATAAAAATAGCATAATGTAGCTTAGAATGCACAATCAGGGAAGAAAATATGAAAATGGAGGCCTAAGAGTAAGATCTAATTTAAGTTATAAGCCATATATGAGCGGTGGCACATCCATAGACTACCAAGCATATGTGCCAAATAAGATAGGCTTGGAATCTGAGATCATAAAGATATGTGCATCTATAGGGAAAACGATGTGTAAAAAGTCTCGACAAAAAAAGTTTAATCAAGTATGTCACTAAAGTTGGAAACAAAATATAAATGCAACGCCAGCTTATTTTTATAAGTGAAGAAACACATACATAAACCTAATTAATCAAAAGTAAACATCAAAGAAAATATAAATTTAATTTTCATATTTTAAAAAATACATTCAATAAGCAGCATGAAATGTTTCTTTGCGGATAGCATCCTTACATTACATTTACATTTTCATTATTTGTAGAGCTGGCAAATTGATCCGAAAATTATCAACAAAATATGTCAAAATCCTATTTTATTAAAACAAAGTACAAAGTGAAGGTATTTAATAGCAAAAGGAAAAACAAATACTACCAGTTAATTTCAAGAAGCCTTGTTCGTGAATGATAAGACCTCCTCTTGAAACAAAATTAATTTGACTAAAAAGGTTCTAGGATTGTTTGTCCCTTATGATTTTGGTGCCTCTTGAGATTGATTAAGCTCCTCCTCTCTTGGGACAAATGCCAAGTAATTTTAGATCTTTTTTGCTCCAGTATCAAATAACGGAGATATTATTATGAGATTTCAAAGGTTGTTAGAGTGATCTTAGAAGATTTACAATTGGTGGAAGGTAGTTAGTTAAGGTCTGATTTGAAGACGTAAGTTATTATGGACGATCACAATCATATTTCATTAAATAAATGAGAATATACATAGCATATGAAATGAAACCAAAGATGAGGGAAACTCAAAAGGAGATGCACTAAAATTCCTCCCTGTGGCAACCCCCTCAAGATCTTACCATATCTGAAAATAAATAATAACATTATAATCTATAAAATTTAATTAAATATTTGATTATTTCTCTTGATTCATCAATTTAGGCTAATTTATATAATTCCAAAGTAAACATTAATATTTAAAATATTTCCTGGAAATAATATATAGTGATTTCCAATCTCATGAAAAAATAAAATAAAATAAAATTAAAGTACTATTAATAGTCATGATATTGGTCTTTTAAAATTGATATTATGAGAGGCCTTTATTCGTCTTGCTTCAAAAAGCCTCACATGGAAGCATATAGAGATCCTAGAAATTAAGGTGGTTAGAGTTTTAAAGGGGGCGCATCTAAGAAAGTGAACTAAACAAATGAAACAATAATAGTCAGTCATTGAAGTGTAAGGAAATATCTCAAGGGTTTCTTGTATCAGCAATGTCTAAGCTGCTAACTCAGAAATGATTATGGCTAGAAGAGGGAAATACTAGAAAAGATTTCATGCCAAATGTGCGCTAATATAAAGAACAAGATAATAGGAAAAAATAGGACAAAAATGAGAAGGGGAGAGGTAGGTGCATGTGCCTTTGCTGAAACAAATACATTTTATTTCAGTTGTTGGTGCGTGAAGGCAAGAAAATGTTTATTGTGCAAACTCAAATACGGCCACAAATAGCCATGCATTCAAATAATAATAGATTGCCGCATATGCCTTCTTGACAGTGTCAAATTGTGTGATAGGCAAAAATGTCTTAGGTTTGAAGAGTATTCAAAGAAGTGATCCTCACCATACTTAAAATAGAGATATAAAGAGGTATATGTAACAAATAAAATCATACCTCACTATCCACAAGCAATTGTTTAAATGCCATTGGAAGATAGGTCAAGACCACTGTTCCCAATAGTTCAACCATGCGATGAAGATATGATGTAACCTGCATATTTTGTATATAGATTGGCAAACAAAATTAAGTAGATTGTGGTAGATATATAGATCCACTTGATACCTTATTGCGTAAGGGTTTTATGTTTGGAAATGTGACCAGTAGTTGCAGAAGAATATCCAATGTCTGGGAATTCAAAAACCAAATGTTAGAAACATTCAATCGTTATTTTTGAGAAAAAGAATTGGTAGGTTTTCCACGTAAGCATGAATTGCAGGTCATAGTTCTAATTAATGTTGAACCATCAAGAGATAAAAAGTAGTCACATTCACCCATAAATAATGTAAAAAATAAATTTTGAACAAAATAGGACACAACTTGAAGTTGAAAATAGTTAAGTGACAATTCATAAAGAATATGAGGCCTCTTGCCTGCCTGAACATCAATCCAATTGCAGGGCGACTAGCTGTCACAGTCCGCTCGCTAAAGCCCTAGACCATAAGCAAACAATGAGAAGTAATAAAAACGCTTGCACTGCAGTATAATTGGCAGAATAAAAATGAAGAAGATTTAGAACAAAACTATTTACTAGATGGAGTCAAAATCTTCAACAAGAACCAATTACCAATAACACCTACATCAGCTTAGTATGCATGAGAGAATTCCCATGATAAGGAATCAAGTTCTGGATGCTTTTTTTTCTTGTGAATTCATAAGAAGATTATATTTGCCAGTAGATAGAACCTGACCTTGCTGAGAGCATTTACAGCCACAATAATCTGCTGTGCTCTCATAACTTTAGGTGAACATTCCTCAATCCCGTGAACTTTTGCATCCAAGAGTAGCATCTCAACCTTGAAACGATTAATTTTATTTTGGTAAATTGACAGAAAGAAGAGCATTCAGGACAAACAAGCACAGAAGCTCTCTTACTTGTTGACAAAGAGGTTTAAGCAGTGCTGCAAGGTATTCTGACTGCTTCTCTGGGGGAATTTCTTCCACACCAATCAACATCCCAATTGCCTGGGATACCATTGTCGATTTTTGTTTGATGATGCAAAACAATTAGAATTTATATAAGCTGAACACGACAATAATTACATTTTTTCAGGAGCACATTCACAGTAAGAATGAAATTATTGGATATACCTCAAATGCATGACTGCCATCCTCAAAACCAGTACACTTGAGATCCTTAGATGTCCAATCTGAACTTGTGTATTGAACGATGGCATCTTGCAAACTCTGCAGCAGAATGAAATTATTGAATATGATCCCACTAATTACAAACCCATAAAAAAGTATGAGTGCCACGCAATAAAGCAAAAGCAATCGTTCCTACAAAAAAAATGTAAATGGAAAAACAGAAAGGGAATAATACTTGCAGAATCGTATCAATGAAAGGCACTAGCTTGGGTTTCAGTAGCTTCACTGCTCTCATAAACAGGTAGCTAGCCCTTCTACTCACATTAAGATTTGGATGATGTACCCCTCTCTCGTCCAAAAAGGCAGCAAGCAAATTGGGTATATACTGTAGATTCTCCTGTACAAACTTCAAATACCTACTAATCGTCTCCAAATATACAAGAGCGACCAACCTATGAGAATGGCATGAAAACTTGGCAGACAGAAGACACGGCACCATCTCCCTTAGCAATCCACTGCCTGTCTTCATCCCATCCTCACTCACCGTCTCACCTATTCGGTAGAACAATGTCAGAGCGGCTTCAACTTCCTCTACAGACATATCCGAGGAGGAAAGCGCACGAGTTATCAAGCTGCGGACAAACAACTGCGTAACATCCGGAGCTACACGGCAAACACTCCTGAACAGCACAAATAAGTCCTTCCTGTGTTCGGCCATCTGATCCTCCTGTTCTTTACCAATCTTGTCACGAACATCCAGATTTTCTCTAAAAGTAGGATCATAACATATCTGTCCATGAATCACCTCCAGCATCCGACCAACGTAAACCATTTGTTTTTGTGAAGGTATTTCAATAGTAGATATGTAATCCGAGAGGAACTCGACCACATTGCCTGCGTCCAGCTCCTCGCAGTTCTGCATTACATAAAAAACTGAAGGCAACGCGTCTTCCAAAATCTCCATCGCAGAAGAGGAGCCCTCGTTTTGAGAACCTAGTCTCTTATAACAATCCAAAGCCTCGGAAGCATACCCAATAACAAGCGCAGGTAGCTTTTGCACAAGCTCAGATTCAGCTAGAACCCGGTACAGCTGTAACGATCGGAGAAGATTAAGCTTGGAATGAGGATCCATCCGCTTGGACACAACCGCGAGAACACATCCCGCGGACGCAGCACGAAGAGGCTCCGGAGTGATATGGGAGAGGATTAGGTCAAATAGAAGGGGAAGGAAGACATCGTTAGCAACAAGACCAATGTCGATCCAGACAACATACCGACGCATAGTATCTAGAGTTGCGGCTGCGAGGCCGGGATCGGAGGATCGGTAGAGTGACGCGATGTCAAACCAAGCGCGTGCGATCTGAGGTATGCACTGAAGGCGCATAGCGTCCTTGACTCGGGTGGCAGCGGCGACATCATCCGATGAAAGATGGTAGTCCTGGCTGATTAGATCGTCATCAAGAGCAGTAAGCAAGCGGGAGAACATGTCTACTGCTGCAGGGGAAGGCAGAAGAGATAGAATATGGAGAAAAGGGGAAGGCCAAAGAGAAGGGTACTCAAGCCGGATAAGTGCGGCAAGTGCCTGAGCGAGTTTGTTCTTGACGAAAGGCGGGGAAGAAGCAAGAAATGAGAGATCAGATAAGAATGACAGAAGCGAGACACGGAGGAGCGGGAGGTCTTCGAGGGAGGAGTAGGAGAGGCGAATGACGTCATGGAGAGACTGGAGGCACCAGAATTGAACTGGAACGAGATTGCAACGGTGGAGGTGCTCGAGGCAGAGGCGAAGGAGAGTAGAAGGGGGGCCAGCTTTGAGGCGGTCGCAGAACTCAATGGCTTGCAAGAATAGGTCGGATTCTGCGCTGCCGCCAGTGGATTCGTAGATGACCACGATCGCGCGCTCGAAATCGTCCATGGTGGAGGAAAAAACGCTCGCCGGCACCGCAGCCCTGCCGCAATAGTTTCAGGGTAAACCCTACAAGTATAATATAATGTTGGGGGACCGGAAGGCGACTGAGAACCTGGGTTTCGTGCGCTCAGACGGTTTGATTTGTTCGTTTCTGTTCTTGGAAGAGAATCATCGTTTTGCTGGGAGAAAAGGAGGGTTCTGCAGGAGATGATGGAGATGGGGGTAACTGGCCATGTTGAGGATTAATACTCTAAAATCTCAAGGCGGATTAGGGCTGTCAAAAATAACTTGCTGTTCCAAAAATTGCTTATTTGAATCTCCAGAAATAAGCCATATATATATATATATATATATTTATTTATTTATTTATTTAAATTTAAATTATCACACTTGTTTGGTCATATAAATAGAAATGATAGATATTTGAATTTAACTTCTTACATCATTATTTTTAAATAATTTGAATGAGCCAGTTTCATATCGAAAATGAGCCGAACACGAATATGAATATATAAATCAGGTTGAACACGAACATGCTGTTCACGTGCAATTTCTAACATGGGTCAATTTCGAACATGATTCATTTCAAGCGTGTCAAACCTGAACTCGCTCAAGCTCGAGTTGTTTAAGGGCTAAGGGAAATTTAGATGCGTATCACCCAATTTTATAGTTTTTGTTGTATTTAACTTCTTAATCTTTACTATAAAAATTATTAAAAATAATTGTCTGATTTAAATATCAATTTAAAAAATTCAGGACGTGCAGAACATGCATATCAGACACATGTCATAAATTAAAGAATTAAATATTTCATAAAAATATTTCTAAAACTAAAATTAAATGAAGTTTATTTCTTATGTAAATTTTAAGAAGAATTTACATATATACCACTCAATTTTTATGATTTATGGATCTAACCCCCAAATTTCAAATTATATGTACATTCTACCTTTTGTGCGCACATGTTTGTGTGTGTGTGTGTGTGTATATATATATATATATAATATATATATATAGACACACACACATTAATATATTGTTGAATCCAAAAGTATTCGAAAAATACATCCAAGATACAATAAATTGTGCAAAGAGAATCAAGAAAGACTGTATAGTTAAAAATCATAGGAATGTGTGATATATGTGTAACATTTATTCATGGTATAGTCCCCCCATTTATAGGGATATATCTCAATCTTATAAAATTACAGATTAGACCTTTTATCATCAGCTTTTAGGGTCTGTTTGGGGCAGCTTATAAGTGCGAGCGGTCTTTTTAAAACGCCATCGTACCGTTTGATTCATGTTTTTCGCCAACTTACCTAAAACTGCGTTTGGGTTTTTACACTAAANGAAGGGAATTGGCTTGAGGTTTATCCCTTTCCAATCTTTAATGCAGTCAATAATGTTGTCCCAGCCAATGTTAATCAGATTTATGTTCATTTGGGAAGTTAGTTTACTCCAAACCTCCTTGGCAAAGTTACAATTGAAGAATAGGTGATCCCTTGTGTCCTGATCTAGCTTACATAAATAGCATCTTGAAGGGACTTTCAGGCCTTTTAGTTTCAGAATATCATCAGTTGGGAGAAGGTTGTTGATAACTCTCCAAGAGAGGAACAACATAGAGGGGGTGAGATGTTTTTGGCAGGTGGAGATGTTCCACTGGCAAGAAACCCAGCTATACAGGTAATTTTGAGTGTCTTTAGAGATACTAGCATTAGTCCTATTAAGCAGGATGAGTTTATCCTTTTTATTTCTGTCAAATTGTATTGTAGAGATGTAGTTTGCAGACTGCTCCTTCAGTAATCCCCTCAAGAAGTCCTCAGACCAACCATTACCTACCCAACAGTCTTTAACAAATAAATCCCCCTCCTTTTCATCCTACAGAGGTTCCAAATAGTCATTTGAACACCCGTTGTCTTTCCAAAAAATAATATCCCCTTGTCCCAACTCCCATCTGAGCAGCTGATCAATGTCATCTCTAGACTTGAGCATCTGGACCCAAATTCTGGAGTCTCCCACCTTCTTAGAGGGGGGAGAGGTAGGGGCCAACCTAATGTGGCTCCACAAATATCTTATCCCTCTTCTAATATATCTCAAAATGATTCAGATGAATTATCAACAATAAATCATAGGATAGAAAGAATAAATCTATCAAATAATAATTTATTACACTCAAATAGGGTAGAAAACTTATCTCCACAATCGGAAGCCAGTTTTAATTTTAATAATGACTGGTGTAAAACAATTTATCAAAAAACAAATCAGACAAACTTTAATCAATAATTGTTTAGAACCAAAATATGAATCATTTAGAAATTGGTATCGTAGTTATACCATAGAAGATGATAGAAGAAAAATTTCTGAAATTTATTTTCAAGAAAATGAAAACAGATTTTATGAAGGAAAAGAATTTCTTTCATTCTTAACCTGGTTTAGTAATCATATAACAAAAAAATTAGAAGATGAATTAGACATGCTAACCAGGAAATGGAAAATTAATTCTGGAGAAATAATAGAATCAGTTTATCCTCCAACTGTTCCTACAATATTGGATTTAGATAATAGAAATCCGAATTTTGAATTAAATGTTTTTGGAAAAACTCTAGAAAGCAATGCCACCAAAGATTTTATTGGTCTAATCAAACAATTAAATTTTACAAATACAAATATATCTTTAATATCAAATCACTTAATGAAATTAGAAAATAAAATTGATCAACTCTTTCTCTCTTTAAAAAATCAAAAAGAAGAAAAAGCAAGTTCAATAAACATATCTTCAGCTCCTACTTTACAACCACCTCCTAGTCCTAATTTCCGCCTAGGACCATCAACTCAGGATTTTGAAGAATTAATCAAAAATATAAAAAGTACTAAAATAACGACCTTAAATAAAGATGATCAATTAACTGATCAATCAGAAAATTCAGATAATGATAAAATAAAAATAGAACATATTGAAGAACAATTTAAAGATAATAATTCAGAACTAGAATTATTTAAAATACATAAAATAAAAGGTAATAAACCCTCATCTTCATATCAAACAAGACAGACAGGTCGATATTACTATCATCGACCTACCCCTGCAGATGTTTTATATGAAGAAGATAACAGTAAATATCAAAATGATTATAATCCATCTAATATTTATGAAGGGGACATTGACGGTATGACAGATCGTCAAATACAAATAGTATTACAAAGAATGATGATTTATGCCTCTGCTGCACAAAGTCATAATAATCGAGCCCATCAGATTGTAACCCAGTTAACATGTGGGTTTACTGGTCTTCTCAAAGGATGGTGGGATAATTATTTAACTCAAGAACAAAGAGAAGAATTTCTAAGTCCTACAATGATAGGAAATCCTAATCAAGAAAATACTGATGTTGTTTATAAATTAATCATCAATATTTTACAGCACTTTACTGGTATAGTATCCGATAATTGAGAGCAAATTCGTTCTCTTTTACAAAAATTAAGATGTCCTACGCTAACACATTTTCGTTGGTATAAAGATGTCTTTTTAATTAGAGTAATTTCTCTACCAGATGCGAATAGTACACACTGGAAGCAAAAATTTATTGAAGGATTACCTAATCTTTTTGCTGATAAAGTAAAAAGACAATTACAAGATATTAATATTAAACACATTCCATACGAAAATTTGACATATGGACAACTAATAAATACTTGTGTACAAGAAGGATTAGCCTTATGTACAGATCTTAAGTTAAGACATCAAATTAAAAAAGAAAGATTAACAGAAAGAAAACAATTAGGCGCTTTCTGTGAATAATTTGCTTATGATATTCCAAAATTTCCTAAGAAAAAGAAAAATCTTTTCGCAAAAAAAAAAAAAATCATAAGTACTCTGAAAAATATAATTTAGAGAAAATGTCAAAGATTTCTCATAAGAAAAATAAAAATAGAGAAATCAGAGAAATAAAATGTTACAAATGTGGCAAAACTGGCCACTATGCAAATAAATGCATAGTAAAAAGAAAATAAATGAGCTTAATATTGATGAAAATATTAAGCATTCTACTTTCAAAATTATATTAAATTCATCTCCTGAAAATTCGGAGACGTCTGACAATTCAGACGAAATTGAGGACAATTCCTCTTATTCATCAGAGTTTGATGAAAATAATTGCATGG
>NEWO01000222.1:605212-623488 GCA_003013225.1 Phalaenopsis aphrodite
CTTAAAAAATGCTCCATCTGAATTTCAGAAAATTATGAATGAAATCTTCAATCCATATTGTGATTATATATTGGTTTATATTGATGATGTACTTGTTTTCTCTAAATCAATAGAAGAACATTTTAAACATCTACAGACTTTTCAATGACTTGCCAAAAATAATGGGCTTGTAATCTCTGCGCCCAAAATCAAATTATTTCAAACCAAAATAAGGTTTTTAGGACATAATATTGTCCGGAATACAATTATTCCAATTGAAAGAAGCATTGAATTTGCTTCTAAATTTTCAGATGAAATCACTGATATTCGACAACTACAAATATTTCTTGGTTCGCTCAATTATGTAGCAGATTATTATAAAAATCTTACTTTAGATGCTGCTATTCTTTATAATAGATTAAGGAAACAGCATAATCCATGGACAGAAAATCATACTAAAGCTATCCAATTAATTAAACAATAGTTAAAAATGTTACCTTGTTTACATATAGCAGATCCGTCTCTCCCTAAAATCATAGAGACAGATGCATCTAATATTGGCTATGGAGGTATCTTAAAGCAAAAAGCTTTTAATAAAGAACAGTTAGTTCGCTTTATATCTGCCAAGTGGAATACCACTCAAGAAAAATATTCAACCATCAAAAAAGAAATGTTTTCGGTAGTCAAATGCATTACCAAATTTTAAGATGATTTATTAAATCAAAAATTCTTAGTAAGAATTGATTGCAGTTCAATTAAGTATATACTGTAAAGAGACGTAAAAAATCTTGTCTCTAAACAAATTTTTGCCAATTGGCAAGCTTAATTATCTTGTTTTGAATTTGACATAGAATATATTGCAGGTAATACTAATTCTTTACCTGACTTTCTCACTCGTAAATTTTTGCAGGGAGAAAGACAAGGAGGGGTGGATCACCCCTCATCAAAGGGTTAGAATGACACCCCAACGGGGTGCATTTACCTTTAGAGGGGGGAGAGGTAGGGGCCAACCTAATGTGGCTCCATGAAAATTTATTAATTTACAACAATATCTATATGGTAGCCCAATAACTTCCACATCAGAAATTAAATCTCCTAAATCTCAGGAATTACAAATCCAAGAAGTCACAGAATTTGTGCAAAAAACAACGAAAGAAAAAAATCCTCGAAATCAATTTAGAGGATTATGAAATTAATGATCCTTGAAAAATCCAGGAAAGGTATTTAGGCACAATTGCCCATGCTCAAGATAGTCTTGATCGAGAATCGTATGAGGCAATCCTCATTTCATTACAATGTGTTGAAATTCAACATAATTATAATGAACCAAATAAATATATTGCATATAGCAAGGCGACAATAAATCGCATCTTGCATCAGAGAGATTGGGGTTTAACTCCTTTCCAGACTAAACAGGTTGAATTTATTCATCCTGTAAGTAATCAGAAAAAATCATTTCTTTTTAATTACTGGACCTATGTCCAAGATATGAATTGAGCTTTCTTGCTTATTAATCCAAAGCATAAACACTCTTGGCTTTTGTGTTAATGCCTGAAATCTTGAATAAAGAAATACCAAATTGGTTTTTAGAATGGTGGGAAAAATTCGGAGCCATGAGCGTTTATATATGTATTGAACGAAGTTTTAGAGTCTATGATATAGAATTTTAACCTTGTTACTAAAGCACTGATCCTCATTGATAGTGTGATTAATCCAAGGGCATTTTCTTCTTTCTAGTTAAAACCTCTTAGCATAATCTTGTCGGTTGCAATCTTGCGAGTGTTGATGTCCAAGTATGCTAATGTTTGTAAATTCATTAAGTTGATTAATGCTCATAGATCCACCAACACCCTGGACAACAAGAATCTATCAATATTGACTGAAATGTACAAACGGAGATTGTGGTTGGTGGTACTGAGCAATAAGTCTTCATCTCTAAAGGTTATCCCAAAAAAACCTCATCCAAGGAAGCGCTAGCCACTTGTGCCAAACAATTTTTTGGATCAGTTAAGGCCTTCATCAATGCTTATTTAATCTCCTTTGATAGGATCAGAGCATCATAAATGCCTAGCTTGGTAGGAAACTTCCTAAGATGGGCTAGTACATTGTAATTCACTTTATTATTTGGTTCACCAATCTCTTCCCAAACAAATGTTTCTTCTACTGGAGGGACAAGATCTTCTTGAACAACTATCTATTTTTATTTATCTTTTAGAATCACTCACAGAGGTAATACTTTTTCATTCCTCAAGTTCACTTTTGTTATCTCTTCCAGTCCTAGAGTTGTATCTGAAGTCACCTATTTTAAAGCTATAATGGGCTCTTCTAGAGGCATCTCTGAATCAGATAGTTCCAAATCAATTACAATCAGAGCTCTTTGAAATTCAATAATAGGTGACTCACTTTCTGAGCTGTCATATCCTCTATTGTTGTTGTCTTCTTATTTTTCATTAACAGGCTCATTAAGATTTTGTATGTCTTGAGATTATCATTGGAATTGAAATTTAAATTAAATTGGTTGTTATCAATTATGTCAACACTAGAGACAATCAAAACATAACCAAAATCAAAACTCTTGGCATTATACGACATTGAGAGGACAAAAATTAATCATATAGAGTCAGCAGTTTGAGAGATTTTTCCTTCAAATCCAAAACAACCAATTTATAAGGAGCAACCCCTACTCTACTCTTCACTTCATTAGTCTTCATTTCTTCGGCTATCTTCTTTGTTTTTTTTTCTTGAGGTAGCTCATTCACTGTAATTTTTAGTAATATATCAAAAGGCTTTGGGCTCTGGATGGAAGTTTGTACCAACGCGCTCCTGATTTTTTTCAACAACTTCTTTGATGACTTTGTACAAGCTGTATTCCACCCATCCTCAATAGCATAATGAGCAGTTGGAAAAATCAGATTAATAAAATCATATTGACAAAACCTTTTTTAGGTTCTCTTAAATAATATTTTGGGATCGTTATGCTCACATTTTTGAAGTTTCTCTCAAGCCAATCTTTGAAGCTAAAACACTCTTCTATTGTGTGGCCAAGTGATACACCTAAAAATTACCTACTTTTTCATATATATTTTATGCTCAGTTTTAATAATTTTTAATGATCTTACACTTTAAAAGAAGGTATTTTGCATATTTTTGGTTTTAGGTACATGAAATGGACTTTTGAGAAAATAAAGCAAAAATGTTGAAATTTAGAGTAAAAACGAGCAAGAAAGAAAATTCTGAGTTGGTTCATTTCAATATGTCTTTCTATGCTTAATCTACTTTACATTTCTTACAGGTTTTTGAATGAAATTACACTTTAAAGAAAGGTTATTTTCATGTTTTTTTATAGGTATATTTTTTAGGAGCAAAACATAATAGAAATAGGGCGAAATAGAGCCGAAAATGAGCAAAATGGAGCAAAATGGTGGAGTTGATGCAGGGTGGCGCCTGAGGCTCCAAAATCCAGAGAACTAGCACCTAAGGTGCTAGAGATGATATAAAATGGATTAAGGTAGTTTGATATAAACTTTGAGCAAATTTTGAAGGCTCCAAATGATTCAAACGCTTCATGGAGTGATTCAATGCATCTAGACACTTTGGAAGACTCTAATGAATGGATATGTCTCTTGAATGAATGGACATGTCTTTTGGGATTCAAAAGGTGTGACTTTTAGAGAGAATATGGGGGGGAATTTTAAATTCTTTTTAAAAGGAGGCAGCCCCTAATTAAAAAGGAGAGGAGTCTGGGGCATGAGTGTGGCGTGAGAGTGAAAGGAAGGCTTTCGAGGAGAGGATTTTCTTCTGGGGTTGTAAGAGAAGAGGAAACGTGAGAGATTTCTTCTTCATTACATTTTTAGGAGAGAATTGAGTTGACTGTAAAGAGAGAAAGTGCTTAAAAGGAACTTCTAGCGATTTGCTCGAGAAAGAGTGTGAGATAAGTCATGTTCTTTTCTTTCTTTGTTTTGTAAACTTGGTTTTGTATATGAAATCTGTGTTTTGTCGTATCATTCTCATGAATTCTGATTAGTCTTCTTTGTCTTTCTCCTTGCTCTGAGATATGGTTTTGTGAAAAATTGATTTTGTTTTATACGGTTTTAAATGTCAAAAATTTGTGATGATTTGAACTCCAATCTTCATTTACTTTTTGATCTGGCCAATTAAAATGTTAAAATGTGTTGAGAAACACATGATCTAAAAGGGCTATGATTTCTACAACATAGTAAGAATCATATTTGATTCCATGAGAGAGATTGTCATTCATGGGATTGAGTACAAATAAATAGGAAAATATACTTTGTTGGATGCAAAATTGGAGATTTTAAGGTGACAGATAAAAATCATCTATTTGGTCCAGTTGTTTGGAAACTAATGCGATATTGTTAGCCCTCAGGTAAGGGAGTAGTGAGAGCTCTGGAGTGGCAGTCGGTATCCTCCCAACCTAACCACGAAATTAGGGACCAAAATCTGGATTAGTCAATATTCTTTATGCACTTGCAACAGAGTAAAGAATATGATTGATTCTATTTGGCACAAAATAATTTTTATATATTTTAAATGATTTTAATTTCTTCACAATTCATATACTCATCATAAAGGGGAATGATGCTTTCTTAAATTTGAACTCTTCGTCACAAAACTTTGTTTAGTCTTAGTAAATTTAACTTTGAATTTTAGAAATTAGTTTAATAAACTTAGTTCTTTTAGTTACATTTTTGCTAGCATTAATTAAACCCATTTTAACTTGTCTTTCTTACTTCAATTTTGTATAGTTTGAATATTGTGATTTATGTTATTATCATAAGAATTTTCATCTTCTAAACTAAGAATTGATAGTAGTATACTAGAATTAGCCTAAGGGATTTCTTACTGCGCTTCTCTGTGGGATCGATACTAGGGTTTTAAATAAATTTTTATATTACTTGAAGTGATACGTGCACTTGTGTAGAATCACTAGTGTGTGAACTATTTTATATATTTTATATAACATTTTAATTTTGCACATTAAATACTTAATATAAATCGGGTCAAGATTTTGGTCATATTTTTGAAAGCTAAATTTCTGCGTAAGTTTGGGACGGGTCAAGTTTTTGGCATTGTTACCAGGGATTTGAATTGACATAAAACACGTAGAAAGATAACACACATTAGAGGTGCATCAAGTTTTTAGCGTCGTTGCCGTGGAAGCTTTGATAAGAATTTTAGGAGAATTTTTGTTAAACTTGTAAGACTTAGATTTGGAATTTATAGTATTATTATATATAATGTTTAATTATTGTGTGCTTATTTTAAAGAAAATCCAAATTACCAATAATATTTTTGATATATGTCTTATTAGTAAAGTCTTTAGATTTTTATGCGTAGTTTCAGGAGCTACAGACCTTGAATTTTACAAGTCAGATTTGGAGAGAACTTTTGGGAAATATTTGAAAAAATTCCATGAATTTAATGTAGAAATGACTGATCAACGATTTAATGAATATTTTGATTTGGACTATAATGTTAGCGATCCTGTTAATGTTTATGTGCACAGTATAACAATGACTTTAATGATCTTTTTCACTTATGTTATCTTACTCTACAACGGAACCAAAAACTTGATTATGGAGAAAATAAGAATTAAAATTTTTAATTTATATATGTTAGGATACTATGCAAGTATATGTATCGTTATCAAGTAAAGAACATTCGCTAATTTAAAGTTTGAATAGTTCTGAAGATCGGCTAGGCAGAGAAGATATCAGCTCTCACTCTAGAGTTCCCTCGATTCCCTCCACCTGGGGGCTAACATCTCGTACCAAAACCTAAAATAATAAACCAAGTTGGGGGCTTTAACCTGTCACTTTAAAGTTCTCTAACTCTACACCCTTCAAAGTTTATTTCCTCAGATATTTGCACTAAATCATATGAATTACATTCTCATTCATACAACCTCATGTGATTCTTTTCAATTGTTGACTGAGACAATACCAGCCCAGTTCTCACATGTTTTCACAATAAATTTTAACATCTGGATAGGTCAAATTAAGAAGTAAATTAAGTACATGGATTTAAATCATCACATCTTCTTTCAACATTAAAGATCAATACTCTCCACAACCTCCAACCAAGCTTTAATTACTTATAATTATAAGCAGAAAAATAAAGAAAACTACTCAAACTCCATGGAGAAAAAAAAACCACACTTTAGTTTAAAAGTAGAAATCATTGTCAAACCAACAAGAAGTCTCGATAAAAACTAAAAGTAGTTCAAAACAAAAGGATTAAAACTTATCTTAAATCCTCCACCAAACTCTTAAAGTTCCTTTGAATCTCTTCTTTCTTACAACACTCTTGACTCTCACAATAAAACTAAAAACAAAAAGGATAAAATAAATTTGTGGTGCTTGAAAATCGCTCTAAAACTCTCTCATTTCCAACACTTTTCATAACTTTCAAGCACACTTTAAAAAGTCTCAACTTCCTTCTTTTATATATCTCCAAGAGGTGTCGTGATAACTCTTCAAAATGTGTCCCAATTCAATGTATTCTCCAAAGGATGTCTTCTTTCATAAGTATTTTAATAATATTTTCATTCTAAGTGGTCATAACCACCCTCTTTAGCGAATAGGTGCCTCAAATATCCCTTCAAAATTCAAAAAAATGAAGTAAATTGTCACATAACTGCCTCTGGCGCTTAAGTACGAGACCTCAGGCGCTTAGGCGTGGCCTTCTTTGTTTCACCGGCACTTAAGCACTGGATCTGGCGCTTAGGCGCCAAAACACTTCAGCACAATTTTCACCTTTTTTGCTCCAAATTTGATCATTTTTCATTCATTTTAGCATTTTTCACATTTTTACTTGTACCTAAAAGAAAAACACACAAATACCTTCCATTGAAGCACAATATCTAAAAAATAAGTATAAAAATGTGTCTAAAAATATTATATATTTTAAGTGTATCAAAATCCCCCAAACTTAAAAAGTTATTTATCCTCAAGTGACACTTCAATCTTTAAAAACCAAATAAGTACGATATGTTTATGAGTTTTTTTAGGAGTTACTAAAATTTAGATTTAGAAATATAGTTGTTTAATTTAGAAAAAAATATTTAGTAAATAATACTAACTTAAAGTTTAGAAAAGCTTAATGTTAAGAAATATGAAAACATGAGTTTCTATCTAACTCATAAATATTGTAGATTTTCCTAATTTAGAATTTAGTCTTTTTTATTATCTCCACCTAAAATTTTTTATTAAGAATAATTTACTTACTATATTATATCCTTAAGCTTAAGAATTTCTCAAGTCTCTACTTCAAAAATATCAAATTTGGAATCAATTTTTGATTAGGCACTAATCTCAAGCTTCTCCTCCCTTACTTTTTCTCTTTCCTTTTTCTTTTTCTTTTTCTTTTTTTTTCTTTTTTCTTTTTTTCTCCTTTTTTTTCCTTTTTCTTTTCTTTTTCTTTCTCTTTTTCAAGCAAGGATTACTATATATGGATAGGTTTTTAATGGTTTTGAATTCCACCTCTCCTTTCTTAAAGCAAAGTCTTGATATAAATCTTTTACTTAAAAATATAACAATAATTTTAAAATTATTTTTAATAAAAGAAATTAAAGTATTAAAATAAAAGTCTAAATTTCTAAATTTTTCAAAAATATAGTTTTTCTTATTAAAAGTAGTTACACTATATTTAACATTTTATACACTAAAATTTTTTTAACTGAAAGTTTTTCTTCATTACTCAGAATTTTAACTAAATTTCCTTACTCATTTCTAAAATCAAATTTCACTTCTCTAATATGACTTCATATACATAATTATTTTTTCTTTTCAAATCAAATTCACTTGTACCTCATTTGAGAACTAATAAAATTCAAGTTTTAAAAATATTTTTCATCCCCCCAAACTTAAATTTTTAACAAAATTAAACATTTTAGCAGCAAATATAAATAAGCAGGAATGAAAATTTGAAATAACATGCTTACAGGAATTTTTATACCCTAATTATATACTCATAAAACTAAAAATAGGAGTAAAATTTATTTTTGATTAATTTTCTATCATTTTCATTTCAATTCAACATGTAGAGATTCAATTGACTTCTAAGTAGTGGGTACAGACATAAAAACAGACTAACACACTAACTTTGATTTCCAATCTCAACATAAAAACAAACTAACTAACAAGATATAAGAAAAATACAGGGTAGCAAATTTCTGAGTTTAAAATTTAAAAATAAAGTTAGCAAGATTTTCAACTTTACACAAGACATAAAATCAAGTTCAATCCTTAACTAACTAACATAATAATCAACACATAACAACAATTACTACCCTAGAATTTAAAGCAAAATACTAACAAAACACAACATTACAATAACAATTAAACAAAATAAAAGTCTCACACATCACAGAGTCTAAACAGGTACACAAATGCAAATGTAATAAGTCCAAACCACGTAGTCTAACACATATTACAAACATAAAAATAAATAACTCAGTCCTCATCATCATCATTCTCAGAATCACCGTTATTCCAAACATTTGTAGGTTCATAATTAGGGTATCTAGGATATGGAGGAAATTGCACTCCTTGGTTACCCCTAATGAGATTTTCCATAGATGAATAAAATTTATCTTCATAATCACTTTTTCTTCTGCTATACCCATCAATATGAGCTGCAAAGCTTTCTAAATTTCTTACCTTATTGGCGGTATAGTTGATATTGTCCATCATCCTCTGCAATAGTTAACTTTGAGTTTTTATAGGCTCACCTCTAGAAGTAGAAGCTCGTGAGGTAGATGGTCTAGATGTAGATGCAACAAAGGTAGAAGCAGCTGACGTCTCCATTCCAAAACTCCTTAAAAATTCTCCTCTCCAGCCAAAAATAGAATGCTCTGAATATGACTTCACATTAACACTTGTTATTGGATTTAAAGGCAATAATACTTCCTCTCATCTATCATATCTCACTCCAGCCTGCTCACATAAAGAAAATACAAGGATACAAATCCCAGACCAGCAGTAGTAGCGGCAATGGCAGAACTAATGATAGTCTGACAGATCAAAGCTCTAATATTGATGAGCTTGCCTTCCTGAATATAATAATTTAACATCGCTCTCTCCCTGGTAACATCACTGAAATGATTAGTAGGTAATAGACGGGCTGAAATAAAATAGTGCCATTCCTTGGATGGTGCACTTAACTTTGACGTGACAAAGTTGACTCTCCTCTCGTTTGTGATTTTTCAGAGCCCTCTTCCAACAATCAAATAGGAAATAATCTCATCTAGTTCCGTCTTAGTAGGACTATAGTTCACATAAAAACACATAGTATCATGTGGTAAATGGTAAAAAATATTAATTACCTCCGCTGAAAAAGGTACCAATTTTTCTCTAACCATGACTTGATATTCTTTAGCCTTAGGTAGGTTAGCATAGAACTCCATAACTACAGAAATAAGGGCCACAACAGAAAAACAGCAGAATTGTTCCCACTGTCGGCGATTAATCAGATCTTCTACGGATCCACTTGGACTTTTGAAACCTCGCACCTAGATAAGTTTTCGTGATTGCAGAGCATCACTGTACCTATCTTGAGCTTTATAACTCACAGATTTGCTCGAATAAAAGTGGATTTTCCCCTTTTACTCCTCTTCATTATTGGTGTCATTCTACAAATTTCATAAAATTCCATAATAACTTCAAAAATCAAGTCTAATCCACTAAACTTAACTCCTATAAGTATAAACCACACTTTCTATGAAATTTTCATAAATTTTTCCTCATTTTTCACCATGAATAGTGCTTTTCAAATTCTTCCAAATGTACTCAAAATACATTGTGAAAATCCAAAATTTTTACATAGAAGTGAAGCTCTTACCTCATGAAATCCAAATCTAGCAAATTTTTCTCAATTCCATTAAGAAATCTTCACAAAATAGCTTGCCCTAGCCTCCAAAATCGTGAACTTGAGAGGTTGAAGGTGACGACGAGAGTAAAAATGGCAATTTTTTGGGTTATTTTTCACTTTTAACTGTTCGCAAATTGGTTTTCGTGAACCGACGCTTAAGCGTGGATAAGTGACGCTTAGGCGCCCGCCTCTCGAGTTACATTGCGTTGAAGCGCGAGAATGTGGTGCTTAGGCGCCAATGCATTATTTTTGATATTTTTGAACTTAAGTAAAACACACTATAAGCCTAAGTATACCACCCCTAAATGGTCTCATAACACTTAAATGACTATTTTTCTCTCCCTTAACTCTCCTTTTCTCAAAATTCTCTAAAATAACTAATTCGATTCGAGGCTAAGAATAATACAAATTTTCACAAAAACAATCATATACATTCATTCACAAACAAGTACAAATACATATAACACTTAATTCTCACTCCAAATAGTCTCGGATGAGAACATCTTCCTAAATACAAACACTAAACAAACTAACATAAAACTCTAAAACCAATATTTAACTCTTAACACATAACACATTAAACAACGACTCTAACAAACAAACATTAACATAGAACTTAATTTCATTCTTCATTTGTTGGGACAAAATCCGGTCTTTCATTAGTCTCTCCTGGGGCAATCAGAATATAAAGTTGATAAAATGGATGGTGGTGATGTGCTCTGATACTATCTTCTTCTATCCATTTTTGTTTAAGATACATATCCTTATCTGCTTCCACTATAAAACTAGTATGACTAAACGGCTAAGAAACCGTATACATCTCTTGTGCACTATGATCAATGAATTTCTTCCTCATGGTCTTTTCCTTCTTCAAATCCTTCTCTCATGAAGATAACTTCTCAAAATCTCTCTCTCTTAGACTTTAGGGCTGAAAATGATCTGGGGTGAAATTCCTTTACTAAACCCTTCTATTTATAGGCCTAAATCCCTCTATTAACTCCTAGGCACGTCCTAAAAATCCCTTGGCACGTTTTAGTCAACCAATTGGTAGTTAAACCTTTTAGAATCTGAATTTTGTACATAGTTTTTAAATCTCGCGCTTAAGCGCCGAATATTGGCGCTCAAGCGCCAGTGCTTAATTTTGCACCAGTCAACTCAACGTCCAAATTCACATTTTAACATGTCTAGGTCACTAAATCAAGTCTTAAAATCATTACTAACATATAATAGTCTAAAAAATACTAGCCCAAATTTCTCTTAATCACACACATACAACATTCAAAACAAAACACAATAATAACTATGGGTTGCCTCCCACAAAGAGCTTGGTTTAACGTCAGCAGCACGATGTAATTAGTGCTTATTCTGGTTGACCCAACATCATTCAATTGTTAAATTTATTCTAATCCCCTACTAAATAAGGTTTCAATCTATGGCCATTTACTTTAAACACTTTCTCAGTATTAGGATCTTTAATATCCACAGCTCTGTAAGTATAAACTTTTATCACAACAAACAGGCCCATCCACCTGGACTTAAGTTTGCATGGAAATAATTTTAACCTTGCATTATATAGCAAAACTTGCTACCCTTACTGAAAATTTTTAGTAAGAATCCTTTGATCATGCCACATCTTCATGTTTTATTTGTAAATCATAGCATTCTCATAAGACTCATTCCTTATCTCTTCAAGCTCATTTAATTGTAATAATCTTTTCTCACCAGCATCTTTTAAATTATAATTGAACTCTTTAATCACCCAATATCTTTTATGCTCAAGTTCAACTGGTAAGTGACAAGCTTTCCCAATTATTAGCCTATATGGGGACATTCCTATAGGCGTTCTGTATGCAGTCCTATAAGCCCACAAAGCATAGTCACGTTTGACTGACCAAACCATTTTTGTTGGACTCACAGATATTTCCATAATTCTTTTAATTTCCCAATTGGATAATTCAGCCAAACCACTTGTCTGAGGATGATAAGCAGTAGCAATTCTTTGATTTATATGATATTTCTTTAATAATTTCTCCATTATGACATTTCTGAAATGACTTCCCCCATCAGTTATGATAACTCTCAGCATCCCAAATCTACAAAATATGTTTGTTTTTAAAAACTTTGGAACACTTTGAGCATCACATCGAGGTAAAGCAACAGTTTCTATCCATTTTGATACATAGTCCACTGTTAATAGTATATATAAATTTCCAAAAGATGGTATAAATTGTCCCATGAAATCTAATCCCCAAACATTAAATATTTCAACTTTTAGCAAATAATTGAGGGGCATCTCATTTCTTCTAGAAATATAGTCTACTCTTGACATCTATCACAAGTTTTAATATAAGCATTAACATCTCTAAAGATAGTAGGCCAATAAAATCCAGATTGTAAAAAATTTTATATTGTTTTATCAACACTAAAATGTCCCTCAAAATTAGAATTATGATATTTTTGGTTAATTTCATAAGTCTCTTCTAAAGGTACATATTTTTGAATAATCAGATCCTTTCCTTGTTTATATAAATATAGGTCATCCCAAAAATAAGTTATAGCTTCATAAATAAATTTCCTCTTTTGTTGGTATGTCATTCCATAGGGTATAATATCACTAACAAGAAAGTTCATATTGTCGAAATACCATGGAACACACCACTCATTAATATTGAACAGTTTTTCATTTGGAAAATGTTCATTAATTTCTTTTTTAAAATAGAGTGGTTTTTCTAACTCAAGTCTGGACTAATGATCAACAATTTGATTTTTAGTTCCCTTCATATCTACTATTTTAAAGTCAAATTCTTGTAAAAGAGGAATCCATCTTATAAGTCTTGGTTTAACATCCTTCTTTTTCATTAGGTACTTAATGACAGAATGATTTGTATGCACTATGCAATGAGTTCTAATTAAATATGATATAAATTTATCAAAGGCATATACTATTGTTAATAAATCTTTTCAGTTGTTGTATAATTAATTTGAGTTTGATTAAGGTTTTACTAGCATAATAAATTTTTTTGAAAATTTTATCATATATTTGTCCTAAAACAGCTCCAATAGCATAATCACTAGCATCACACATCAGTTCAAAAAGTTTTCCCCAATCTGGTGAAACTATAATTGATGCAGTGACTAATTTTTCTTTAATAACTCAAAAGCTTTTAGGCACTCTTCATCAAAATTAAAAATTGCATCTTTCTCCAGTAAATGGCATAAAGGCTTAGCAATTTTTGAAAAGTCTTTAATGTACCGTCTGTAGAATCCAGCATGTCCTAAAAAACACATAATTTCCCTTACATTTGTTGGATAAGGTGAATTAGTGATCACTTGAATTTTACCAGGATCTACTTTCATACCATTTTCTAATATTTTATGTCCTAATACAATTCCTCATGCTACCATAAATTGACATTTTTCTCAATTAAAGACTAAATTTGATTCTTCACAGCGCTTAAGAACTTTTAATAAATGTTCTAAACATGAGTCAAATGAAGTTCCAAACATTGAAAAATCATCCATAAATACTTCAATCCATTTTTCAATTAAATCACAAAAAATTGCCATCATACATCTTTGAAATGTAGCAAGGGCATTACATAAACTAAAGGACATTCTTCTCAAAGCAAATGTACCATAAGAACTGGTAAAAGTTGTTTTCTCTTGATCCTAAGGAGTTATTTATATTTGGTGATAATTGGTATATCCATCCAGAAAATAAAAGTATTTATGCCAAGCTAGTCTATCCAGCATTTGATCTAGAAAGGGTAGTGGAAAATGATCTTTCCTAGTGGCAAGATGTAATTTTCTATAATGAATGCATATTCATCACCCTGCGACTTGTCTAGTAGGTATTAACTCATTATGTTCATTCAAAGTTATAATTTCTCCTCCTTTCTTAAGAACGCAATGAACTGGACTAAACCATGCACTATCTGAAATAGGATAGATAATTCTAGCATCTAACAACTTTAAAATTTCTTTCTTAATAACTTCTTTCATTACAGGATTCAATCTTCTTTGAGGATCAGCCCTGGGTTTATAATTCTCTTCCATATGAATTTTATGCATACAAATTGAAGGAATGATTTCTTTAATATCAGCTATTGTCCATCCAAAGGCTTTCTTAAAATTTTTCAGAATTTTCATCAACCTTACTTCTTCTTTCATAGTTAACCTTAAGGAAATTATAACCGGTAAGGTAGAGGAATGTCCTAAGAAGACATATTTTAAATGATCAGGAAGAACTTTCAAATCAAGTTCTGGAGGTTTCTCTACTGATGAACAAAATGATTTATCTTTTTCAATCGTATCCAAAGTTTCAAAACTTTCTCAAACATAGTTTGAATCTTCCTTAAAAAGATCTTCACATTGATCTAATTCCTCTTCTTACTCGTGTTCCAGATCTTTTACTTCAGATTTTTCTTCATAATTAGTTTTAAAATGACATTCACTCAGATATCTTATAACATTCATTCTATAGCATTCATCTTCTTTACCTTTTGCAGGATATTTCATTGATCTTGAAATGTTAAAATTAACAATTTGATCATTGATGCACATGGTTAATTCCCCTTTCTGCACATCTATCATTGCTCTTCCTATGGCTAGAAAATGCTCCCCAAAATGATAGGCATCTCTTTATCTTCCTCCATATCTAACACAATGAAATCAACATGAAAGATAAATTGATTCATTTTCACTAGAACATATTCTATAACTCCTTTAAGATAAGTTATTAAACGATCTGCTGACTATAGAGTTACAGTAGTAGGGGTTGTTTCTCCTAATCCCAATCTTTTAAATATTGATAATGGCATAAGGTTAATGCTTTCACCTAAATCACATAAAGATTTCTCATAAAATATGTCTCTTCTCGCACATGGAATTATAGAGCTACTAAGATCTTTAAGCTTTTTAGGAAGCTTCTTTTGAATAATTGCACTGCACTCCTCAATATGTGCAACAGTCTCATTATCTTCAAACTTCATTTTCCTGTTGAGAATATCTTTCATAAACTTTATATAGTTTGGCATTTGTTCTAAGGCTTCAACAAATGGAACATTAATTGTTAGCTTCTTAAAAATTTCTAAAAATTTTGAGAATTGCTTATCCAACTTATGTTGACGTAGTCTCTGAGGAAATGGAGATGGTGGTTTTTCTAAGTTATCCTTAAGTGGAGAAATTTGTCTTTCAAAATCTTTCAGAGCGTCCTCTTTTGCTTCTTCAATTTCTTTTCTCACTACTTCAGTTTCTTTTTGAACCCTACCTTCCAACTCTCTTCCGCATCTAAGTTAAACGGCTTTTACTTGCTCTTTATTCTGATCTTTCGGATTTGTTTCAATACTACTAGGAAGTGTTCCTTGGGATATATTACTTAATGAATTTGCGATTTGTCCAATTTGATTCTCAATATTTCTAATTGCAACTCCTTGAATTTGTAATTGATTTCTCATTTGTAACACCACTTCTAATATAGATAACTACTTCTCCTTAAATTGTGGATTACTGTTGAAACCTTGAGGATAAGTAGATCGATAGTTATTATTATTCCCTTAGTTGTTCCAGTTTCTCAATGAGTTTCCTTGATTGTTCCTCCCATTGTTGATTATTACCACCAGTAGTATTATTCCAATCAAATTTGGGATGGTTCTTCCAACCTGGGTTATAATAATTTGAATATAGGTTATTCTACTTGTTATTTATGGCATTTAAAGTTTATAATGATGCTTGAGAATCTACCATTTGGCCGAATGAATTCTCTTTAATCATAGAGATTGGTTGAGAAAAATTCATTCCAAATTGGTCTAACTTCCTTGAAATTGCAGCAACGTGATTTGCTGACATAGTAAATGCATCAGATTCATGAATATTAGCTACTTTCTTTGGATTCACCCTCTCAGAAGGCCATTGAAAATTATTGGTAGTTATTTCTTCAATTAAAACAAAAGCGTCATGAAATGGTTTTGACATCAACGAACCACCATCGGCGGCATCACTAATAAATCTAAGAGATCCAGCTAATCCATTATAAAAAGTTTGAATTATTAACCAATCTGGTATAGCATTGTGTGGACACTTTCTTAAGAGTTCTTTAAATTGTAACCATGCTTCATGTCGGTCGCCATGCGGCTGGGTGCGGTTTAAATTAGCGTAATATAGTGTTTAGAAATTAAGTATTTTAATTTAAAGAAAATGTGGTCAAACTGATCCCATTGATTCCTACAATTTGGATAATCGAGCTAACCACGAGTAATGTACCACCATGAAAGGTAATACACTACTTGATAATAAGCTTAATTAAATAAACTATAGAATAAATGACTTCCGTTTGATCTGCAAATTTGCATGATAACCGTCAGATTCCCCTATTTGATATGGGAGTCAAATAGGGTTTATTTTAAGTCTGGGTTCTTTTAAGTTCCCTATAAGGGCAAGCCCCTATAGTTAATTATATCTTAAGCGACGGATCACCTAAGAAAACTCTCGATAAAAATCAGGAATCTTTTATTTTCATGAGTTCAAAAGGAAAGGGTTTTCTACGAATATAATTGTGAAATTTTCAATAGGGATTGGTTCAAAGGTGAAAGATTTTTTTTTAAGAATTAAAGGAAGAAAAGTAGAGGAGATTAAAGATCCAAAATAGGTTCTTGGTAATCCCCCAAACTATCCTAATGTTTGGCTCAATTTAAGATGATATTAATTTAAGTTAACTCTTGTCAATTTCATTAATTAGGACTTAGATTTGTGTAATGATGATTTACACAGAAAGCCTCGAAAGATAGGAGTTTTTACATCGAGTGACTACCTCAGAATCCTAAAACAAGTTAGGACATGCTGGATATCGGGACTATGCAGGAGCCTAATAAAAAGAGAGGTTTATGTCATAAAAGACAGCCTCAGAATCCTAAGGATTATTATTTAAACTAAAGAAAGGGTCTTGAATGAGCCACCCACAAAGTCTGCTCCAAATTCCATACTGAAATGTCTTCAGGTCTTCAAGTCTTCAGTCCTCCAATCTTATTATTAAAGTTTTATTTTTTTCGATAATTTTATAGTGAATTAATTAAAGGGTAGTGGAGGTATAGTTCAAACCTAGGCCAAGCCTAAGTTTACTTAAGCTAAGTAATTCCCTAATGTTATGATTTTTAGGTTCTCCCTAATCTAAAAAACTTTTATTCCTTCATTATTTGTCCTTAACACATGCATTCTATGTTTGATAAAAGCAGTAAAAGAACATGTGTTGACATACATAAAACAATAAATAGAGCAAAAGAAATAATGTTTTATCAGATTTTTATTAAATTTTAATTATTTAATTAGTGGTAACCCAGTCAAGATGTTTATGGTTTCGTCGTCCCGGGTTGTCGAATGCCCTAGTTTACTTAGTTCGAAAGGTGGTTACCCACCAGGACCGGAAGATTCTTGTCAACATCCACAGAATGTATCGTCCAAGGAATCTTTGTAAACTAGAACAAAAAGGGGTTTAAGTTGCGTTATGTGATCTTTGTGATTAAGATTTTGATTAATTCTTGAATTTCTTCATCAATTTTAGGGTTGAAATATTTTAGGTTGTTTACATCTTGTTGTCAAATTTTAAGTGTTTTATTTTAGTTATTTTTGTTCACTTGTTATTACTTATGTGAAGTTGAGGACTTTGAAGCTGACTTAACCTCAAAGCCATGCTTTAAAGCCTTGTTGTATTTGTTTTCATTTAAGTTTAAGTTTTAATGTGTTTTATGTAAATTTTACCCCTCCCAATGTATTTTATTTTATTTCTTAATTGATGTTCAACTTGAGGGGTTTAGGTTTAACTTAGGCTGAAGGTTTTACCTAAAAGGTTCTCCTGTCTTCAACCTATGGATTATGCTCTTAACTTAAGGTTTAGGGTAAGTTTAGCTAAAGGCTAAACTATGATTCAAGTTTGTTTAGCCTAAAGATTAGGGTTGGATTAAGGTTAAATAACCTAAGGTTTAGGTTCATTAATCCTATTGGCTTAGGGTTAACTAACCTAGGGTTTAGGTTAACTAATCCTATTTCTTTAGGGTTAACTAACCCAGGGTTTAGGTTAGCTAATTCTATTGGTTTAGGGTTAACTAACCTAGGGTTTAGGTTAACTAATCCTAGCGGTTTAGGTTAGCTAATTCTATTGGTTTAGGGTCAACTAACCTAAGATTTAGGCTTAGCTAATCCTATTAGTTTAGGGTTAACTAACCTCAGGTTTAGGTTAACTAATCCTATGGATTAGGTTTAACTAACCAAAGGTTTAGGTTAACTAATCCTATTAGTTTAGGGCTAAGCAACCTAATGTTTAGGCTTAGCTAATCATATTGGTTTAAGGTTAATTAACCCAAGGTTTAGGTTAACTAATCTATTGGTTTAGGGTTAACAAACCTAAGGTTTAGG
>NEWO01000222.1:626760-659306 GCA_003013225.1 Phalaenopsis aphrodite
AAAAAAATTTATTGATCACATATAGAACCAACATCGAGAACAAAGATTTGGTTGAAATGTCTAAGAAGAATGTGGGTTTCATTTCTAAGATGCTAAGATAGTCATTAGAAAAGTCCTAAGGCTAGATCCTAGTCACTAAAGAAAAGACCCAAAACCCTCACCCAAAAGTGAGGTCAACACTTCATAAATAGTTTCTTCTTTAAACTGATTAAAAGATGTAATATCATTTTTAAGCTTCGCAGTTTTTTATGGTGAAAAATATTTAGCAAGAATTTTTGTGCTAAATCACCTAAAGTTCTGATAGATCCATGTGTTAACGAATTCAACAACATCTTAGCTTTATCCCTCAGTAAGAAAGTAAATAACCTAAGTTTTATGACATCATCTGATACACCATCGTATTTAAATGTGTTGCACAACTCTAAAAATTGGCAAGATGTAAATTTATATATTCAGTTGGTGATCCCCAAACTGATTATTTGGTACCATTTGGATAATAGTGGGTTTAAGCTTGAATGAATTAGCCACTACATTAGGTTTTTGAATACTACAATGAAGTTCATCTACAGTAGGGTTGGCATAATCTCGTAAAGGTCTAAATTCTTGATGAATTTTAACATTTTGCTCATTTCAGTTTGTCATTTCTGTAATTTTTTTAGATTTTTCAAAATTTTTAATTTTTTTAATTGTTCTGATTTTTTTAATAGTTCTTTCTAATTTAGAATCGTAGGGCACTAGTCCTTCAAAACTGAACTACGCATATACTAACATAAAATAAAGTACTATAATAAGATATTCCAACAATAACTTTTTAAAAGTTTAAATAAGACTTTCTAAAAATAGAAATTTTTCTTTCAATTACTTTTTTAAATCATCCCCGGCAGCGGCGCCAAAAACTTGATCCCGTTACTGCTTATGTGCATAGTATAACAATGACTTTAATGATCTTTTTTCACTTATGTTATCTTACATTGCAACAGAACCAAAAACTTGATCCTAGAGAAAATATGAATTTAACTTTTTAATATATATATAGGGATACTATGCAAGTATACATATCGTTATTAAGTAATATAAGACATTTTGATTAAGACCTGAATATCAAACCTACAAGAAAATATGCAATATGCACAAACTTTCTATTTTTAAAAAGACAATTACTTAAATTATAAATATTTTCTCAATAAGTAAAATTCAAATTATTTTAGTATTTTTGATATTTTGACAAAATAATAAAACTTCTAAAGATAACTTGAGATTATGTAAAAGAAAAGCACTTGATATGAAAATATCTTTCTTCTTGTCATAAATCAGTAATAAGTATAGAAACTTTGTTGTGGAAGTATGCAAATTGTGTTGTGTCAAATAGGAGCAATAATATTCTTTACCCTTAGTAAATATGCTATAAAGAACATTGGCTAATTTAAAGTTTGAATAGTTCTGAAGACCGGCTTTGCAGAGAAGATATCAACTCTCACTCTAGATTTCCCTCGATTCCCTCCACTTGGGAGCTAGCATCTCACATCAAAACCTAAAATAATAAACCAAGTTGGGGACTTTAACCTGTCACATTAAATTCCTCTAACTCTACACCCTTCAAAAGTTTATTTCCCCATTTATTTGCACTAAATCATATGAATTACATTCTTATTCATACAACCTCATGTGATTCTTTCCAATTGTTGACTGAGACAATACCAGCCTAGTTCTCACATGTTCTCACAACAAATTTTAACATCTGGATATGTCAAATCAAAAAGTAAATGAACTACATGAATTTAAATCATCACAACTTCTTCCAACATTAAAGATCAATACTCTTCATAACCTCCATCCAAACATTAATTACTTATCATTTTAAGCAAAAAGATAAAGAAAACTACTCAGAATCCATGGAGAAAACAAAACCACACTTTAGTTTAAAAGTAGAAATCATTGTCAAACCAACAAGAAGTTTCGATTAAAACCAAAACTAGTTCAAAATAAAAGATAAAAACTTATCTTAAATCCTCCACCAAACTCTTGAAGTTCGTTTACATTACTCTTGACTCTCACAATAAAATTAAAAACAAAAAGGATAAAGTAAATTTGTGGTGCCTGAAAATCTCTCAAAAACTCTCTCCTTTCCAACACTTTTCAAAACTTTCAAGCACACTTTAAAAATTCTCAACTTCCTTCTTTTATAGATCTCCAAGAGGTGCCTTGATAACTCTTTAAATTGTGCCCCAATTTGATGTATCTCCAAAGGATGCCCTCTTTCATAAGTCTTTTAATAATATTTTTGTTTCTAGTGGTCATAACCACTCTCTTTAGCCAATAGGTGCCTCAAATGTCCCTTCAAAATTCGGCAAAATGAAGTAAACTGTCACATAACTGCCTCTGCCGCTTAAGCGTGGGGCCTCAAGCGCTTAGGCGCGGCCTTCTCTGTTTCACCAGCGCTTAAGCACTAGATCTGACACTTAGGCGCCAAAACACTTTAGCACAATTTTCACCTTTTTTTCTACAAATTTGATCATTTTTCACTCCTTTTAGCATTTTTCACATTTTTACTTGTATCTGAAAGAAAAACACACAAATACTTTCCATTGAAGTGCAATATCTCAACAATAGGTATAAAAATGTGTCTAAAAACACTATATATTTTAGGTGTATCAACTAGTAGCTTTGAAAGAGTAAACCCCAAGAGAGGACAATTTTCAAAAAGATATGCTTATAATTTTAATTTCTCAGGTTGCGGATATTTAGATGAAGTTGGATCAATGCATAAAAAGATATCCTCAAGGAACCTCAATTATTTTAGAAAAATTCATTTGGTCAATAGATTGAAACTAACCATGAGATATGTAATTCTTATTCTGACTATTACAATCCAGATTAAGAAAATCATTTAAATTTTTACAGGAATAATAATTTTGGAGCAGAAGAACAATTTTGGGAAGATATTCAATTTAATTGTAAATGAAGTTGGAATAATCATGATTATTATAATAATGAACTTTCTTTTCCTAATGGATTTAACTCCAACTCACATAATGAGCAGAATGAGTCACTATTAGAAGAGGATGTGATTCAATTGGTGGGAAGTTGGAAAGTCAAAAGTGTGAGCTAGAAAATCAAGAGGTCACAATAAGGAATATAGAAAACCAACTAAGGCAGATTATTAATGCAATTGACAGTTACCCCCCAGAGATTTTACCTAATGACCCTGAGATAAACGCTAAGGAGATGAATGATGAGCAATATAAAATTATGGAACTAATATTTAATAGAGAATTCGATGATATGTTTCAAAAGAACTTTGAGTTGAGAAATAAGGATAAGGAGATTGAAAAACTAATGGAAAAAATTCCTAAGGGATTAGAAAAACTTATTTCCTCAACTAAGATAAATATAGAAAGACCACCTCCACCATTTACTCAATATCAAGGGGAAGAATTTAAAAACAACTTTAAACAAACGAGTAACCTAGAAGAAATTGATCCAAAATATGAATTATCTAGAGAGAATCTGATTCAAAATTTAGGAGATCTTGAAGTATCTTATAAAGATCCATTTTTTATAAAATTTAAGGATGATATTAATTTGAAAATTGAGAAAATCACTCGAATAATATTGGATCTAGAAAGAAATATGAGGAACAAAGATATGAATCAACCACAAAAGGAAGAGCTGAAAGAAAATTCTAAATTCAAAGACTTTGTAGCAAACCCTGGATCTGGAAAAGATTGGGTGATTGATCAAGGATTACTTCAATGGAAATTTGATCCAGGTGGAATCATTTGTCGGGCTGGCGACATTAAACAAAGTACTTTATGGGAGGCAACCCATAGTTATTAGTATGGTTTTATTTAATGTGCTTGAGAGTTATGATTGTTGGTATTGTATTATGTTTATTTTAGTGTGGATTGATCAGTTTGATTGATGATTGGTAGATGTTTGGATTGTTAGTGGTTTTATTTGATTATTTTGTGTCATGAGGAAGAAGATTCCTTAACTTCTTATTATGACTAGACTTGTATGTTCTTTTATAGTAGTTGGATGGACGAGTCCACTACAACTCGAGTCTCACTCGAACTTGAGTTTTACAAGAGACATTATGAATCTCAAATTTGTTACTTCTTTTCTCTGACTTTGTTTTCATTTGATAGAAGTAACTAACGTATTTGATGAGTAACATGTGGATGAATTTACACTATCTTTATAACTACTAGAGGTGCTTAATTACATGATATGGTGACACCTGAGGTTGGTGTTACGACCTAATGTGTCAGAGTAATCTTATCTTTGGGATTATAATCTATAAAATCATTTATAAGTACCCAATATATCTGTGTAGCGATTTCATTAGAAATTGGAAGTAAGTCAGTGAGATGCAATGAGTTAAAAGAAGAATTCACCTCATTTATCATATGTGTTTGTGTGTGTTACAATAATATAAAGATTTGGAGAACACATAAATATATATATTCCTATGTTGATACATGTTCTTCTTGTTAGACCTTGCTTTCCATTTTATCGAGCATCTTTTAGTTTAGTCTTACATTTTATTGCATATTGTTCTGTCCTGATGAATACTTGCAGATGTTTGTGATAGATAGAATTTTTGAACTGTTTTTCTTCCTACTTTTATTTTCTGTATTGAATATTATACATGTTTAAAATCAAGTTTGGGCGTAGGAAGAAAAATAAATTTTAAAGTTAGCGTACTTCCTTTTAGTTTAATATTATTACAAGCAAGTTTTAGGCTATATGTATGTTCTCTTGCAATCATTCTATTCTGATTATGCATGTATATGAATTTGATAAGATGTTACAGTAATTAGTAGATTTAACTTTTACTTTTTCTTCCTGCTACATTTTATGGAATTAAGTGTAAAATTATCAAAAATTCAAGTTTAGGGGAAAAGAAAATTTTCGCTTAAAAAGAAGTAAACTAAATTTTATTTGTCCTCAATTAACAATATTTTTAAAATTGATTTAACATGACCTTGGATATTAGTGTTTAAATTTAAATGACTATATTTTTGTTTGTAAATATTATGGTAAATTTAGGTAAAAGTTTTTAATAATGAAGGTTAATTCTAAAGTTAAAGACATTTGGTATGAAATGATAAGACTATATTTTTCTATTTAAAGTAAAGAAAATTGTATTTTTGAAGTATTAAGAATTTTAGAGTTTCATGTAAGAAGAAAAGAATGAGACTTTATGAAAAATCATCAAAACTAATATGAATTTTTAAAGTGAAGAAAGGTAAAAAGTTTTAACTTTAAGAAGAGGATAGTGAAGTTCAAAATTATTAAAGGCTATCCAGATATAGTAATTCTCACTTGAAAAAGAAAAGGAAAGAAATGATTGAAAGATCCTAAATATAAAAAAAAAGAGAAAAGAAAAAAAAGAATATAAGGAGAAGCTTGAGAAGATGCCTAATCAAAAATTGGCTTCACTTGAATCAACTTGAGGAAAAGGCTTTATTACATTTTCTAAACTTGTATTTAAGTATTAGTACCCTTAATAGTAAAGTTTTCATGAAATTCTTTTTCATATTGATATTCTAAGTATCCTTGAAATAACAAATTAATGTTCTTCTTATAATGAATGGAGATTCAGAAATCTTAAATTTGATTACTAAGTATTCTTATACTTATAATTTTAATCTAAGTTATTAAAAAATTTTCTTAAAGTATACTATTTTATTTACTAAACTAAATTATAGAAGTTTATAAGTTAATCTCTATCCTAAGTCATATTTTATGTAGTAAAAGAGTCACTTGAGGACAAGTAACGTTTAACTTTGGGAGATCTTGATACGCTAAAAATTACCTGCTTTCTCATATATATTTTATGCTTAATTTTAATGATATTACACTTTAAGGGAATGTATTTTGCATATTTTTAGTTTCAGGTACAAGAAATGGAATTTTGGAGAAAATGAAGCAAAAGTGGTGCAATTTGGAGTACAAACGAGCAAGAAAAAATATTTAGACTTGGCACATTTCGATGTCTTTCTATGTTTAATCTACTTTATATTTCATGCTTATTTTGTAAGTATATCTTTTAAAAGCAAAATGCAACTGAAACGAGGCAAAACAGAGCTAAAATAAAGCCAAACAAAGCAAAATGGTAAAGCTATTGTAGGGTGGGGCTTGAGGTGCCAAAATCCAGAGAACTGACTCTTGAGGCGCCGGAGACTATATAAGATGGATTAAGGCTATTCAGGAAGAATTTTGAACAGATTTTTAAGACTCCAAATGATTTAAATGCTTCATGGAGTGATTCAATACATCTAGATACTTTGGAAGGCTCTTTAATGAAGGGATATGTCTTTTGAATGAATGGACATGTCCTTTGGGATTCAAAAGGTGTGACTTTTGGAGAGAATTTGTGAGAGAATTTTGAATTCTTTTTGAAAGGATATTGCCACTATTTTAAAAGAAGAGGAGTTTAAGGCATGTGTGTGATATTGAGAGTGAGTGGAAGGCTTTGGAGAAGAGAGGATTTTCTTATAGGGTTGAAAGAAGAGAGAGAAGGTGAGAGATTTCTTCTTCATTACATTTTAAGGAGTGAATTAAGTGTGATTGTAAAGAGATAAAGCGCTTAAAGGGAACTTCTAGGGATTTTCTTGGGAAAGAGTGTGAGATAAGTTGTGTTCTTTTCTTTCTTTGTTTTGTAAACTTGGTTTTATATATTAAATCCGTGTTTTGTTGTATCCTTATCATGAATTTTGAGTAGTCTTCTTTTTTTTTCTCCTTGCTTTGAGATATGGTTTTGTAAAGAATTGATTTTGTTTTATAGGTTTTAAATGTCAAAATTTTGTGATGATTTGAACTTCGATCTTCGTTTACTTTTTGATATGTCTAATTGAAATGTTAAAATGTGTTGAGAAACATATGATCAAAAATGGATATGATTTCTACAGCGTAGTGAGATTCACATTCGATTCCATGGGAGAAGATGTCATCCATGGGGTTGAGAGCAAATAAATAGTGAAATGTAGTTTGTTGGATGCAGAATTGGAGATTTTAAGGTGATAGATTAAAATCCCCAATTTGGTCCAGTTGATTGGAAACTAATGGGAGATTGCTAGCCCTCAGGAGAGGGAGTAGTGAGAGCTCTGGAGTGACAGCCGGTATCCTCCCAACCTAACCACATAATTATGGACCAAACTCTAGATTAATCAATGTTCTTTTTGCAATTGAAAGAGAGTAAAGAATAGAATTGCTCCTATTTGGCACAAAATAATTTTTATATATTTTCAAATGATTTTAATTTCTTCACAATAAATATATTCATCGTAAATGGGAATGATGCTTTCTTAAGTTTGAACTCTTCGTCACAAAACTTTGTTTAGTCTTAGTAAATTTAACTTTGACGTTTAAAAATTAGTTTAATAAACTTTGCTTTTGTGCCAAATAGGAGTATATGAACAAAATTGTAAACAACCTAAAATATTCCAACCCCTAAAATCTAAAAAGACACTAAAACATAAATGAAATCTTAATGAACAAACATCACACAACTTTAACCTAGCTGCACGGGTCTACGAAGATCTCTTGGACGACACAATATACGGTTGCTAACAAGAATATTCCGGTCAGAGTAGGTTTAAGTACCTCTCATACTAAGTAGATCATGGTTCCCAATGATCCAGTGATGACGGGGCCATAGAGAACTTGATCAAATTGTATAAAAATTAAAAATTCAATAAATTAAATCAACAAAATAATTTTTGTACTAACTTTATTTTGCAGGATTGTTAAAGACACAAGGTGAGTTACATTCTATATTTACTTTATATGTTATGAGGATGTCCTAATTTTATTTTATAGGACAGACATTCAGGACCCAGAAATAAATGACAAACTTCAAATGAACCACTAATGATAAAACAATAACAAAAACAAAACAAAATGTTTAGGATAATATTGAATCCTTAGAAATCCACTACCTTTAAGACATAACATTGATGTTTATTTCCTTGATCTTAACACTTAAAAATTTTCTAGAACATATTTTAACCTTAATCGAGAATTTTCTTAAGCAATTTCAACTGCTTAGGATGTAATTAACTATAAGAGTTTGCTCTTATAAAAGAATGAGAACCCGTAATGGGTATATTACCTAAATCTCTGTTATGGAGTTTTCATATGATCGTTCTCGTATGAGTATCTTAGGAATCAAAACATTCCTGAGTTCGCTCTATGATAATGATTATTAGAAAGTTCTTCCCCTTATCTTCTTTTATCTATTTCTATTATTGTTCGCCCCATTCTTTTCCTATTGAATTCCTCAGTTTCTCGAGATCACCCACATGATCTAAGAGAAGAAGTTATTTGGAAAAAAATAGTGCAATGTAGTAAATAACAGAGCAGTGACTCCTCGATAGTGATGACATCAACAACCGATACAACCCAAAAAATTGGCAGAGGTGGTGACATCCAGTTGGTCGATCTAGTCTTCTTTATATTGAACTGCTTTATGTAATATCTCATCAGCATTCTCCTTGGAAAGTACGGAGCATCATGTAGAAATGACAAGGCTCTAGTTTCAACAATGTGTATTTTTGTGAAATCATCATCCATATAATCCGCCAAGTCGTAATCTTCATCATTAGTGTTTTCTCTTTGTTCTTTAGATAACTGAGTAATATCGATTTTGAGCTTTTCTAAGACAACCTCAATTCACTTTTTTCCTTAATGACTTTGAAATATACCTGGGGTTGTTGTCGCACATCTTATATCAATACGGGCTTTGATGTGGTCGCAATACTGATGACAAGTATATCAAACATGGAATCCCTTTCAAAGAGATAACCCTCTAATGTAGGTCTCTATGACTCTCCTTTGATATTAATATTTTTTGAGACAGGATGTCTTGTCAGCAACATCAGTTTGTCAAGATGAAGCACAGTCCCTAATGCGTGGACCAGATACAACAATTAGTGATCCTTTGTAATCATTTATCTTTTGGGAGACTTAACCGGTCAACGCTTTGTAGGCTTCCAAGAGGCGACAGTGGTATCGATGACGATTACAATGGTAATTATATGTTCTCCCAAGCGAAGCTTGGCAAAAGCACAAGGATGTAGTGCTCCTCCTCTCTGGACAAACCTATGAAATTGTCAGGCGGGTTTATCCTTTTTCATAATCTCAGCATGTATATGAGGTGATATAGTGCACACCATTCTTTTCAGTATCCCGTCGATGGAACAATGCTCTCTCCTTTCTATTCCTTCAAAAATTGAGCGAACTCAAGAAAGGGGAGTAGGCCTCCACTTTCTTCTTATCCTGGAAACAATCCTATAAACGCTCTCTTCTCCAAAGGCAGCAGACAATGGATGAAACATACTCCCTCCGAAGAGTGAGGTCGCAGGCAATCCTATTTCCTCCAGATGAGGAATTTCCTGAATAGGGACAGTCTTTGTAGCTCTTGACTTCAGGGCCTTTAAGCCCTTTTAGTTCTAATTTCTTCTCTGTGATCGGGTTTTAACGGAACAAACCTCGAAATGTACCCAATCTCGAACACAAATGACACTAGGGAAAAGGCATCAATCGACTCTTCCTCGTATAGAATTTATTTTCCTTTTGATGACAATAGGGCAATAAGCACGGTGACAGTAAACCCAATGGGGGTAGAAATAACGGTCCTCACAGTAACGGGAGTAGCATCTTTAGCGGGAACAACATCGACCATTGCCTTCTTAAGGGAAGAGAAGTCTAGAATACACTTCAGGTCAAACTCAGAAGATAGCTCCTAGACATATGGGGCGACATTTTTCATTATAACGTAGGTTGCTTTACCAAGTATCACCTCAAATTCATCGAATTCAGGCACAAACTTAATCATCAATCCCATGTAGCAGGTAGCCTTATCGATAGGCAGGTTGCACCGTCCGGTGAACAACAAAACCAGCTTCGAGAATGACATTCTTCCTGTCAGTTGAAAATTTATGAGCGTCAGCAGCATTCTGCGCTCTATTTCTGAGTGTAGTAATTTATACACAACTACCAAAGTTAACGAAATTGTCTTACGAACTGAGCGATTCTTTCGAAACTTATCTAAGTCAAATTTTTTATTTAATTTTTTTTTCATTCTTTTGAAATTTTGTTTTATCTTATTATTTTGAATGTCATTTTCATTTTAATTGGAATTTTCGTTTCATTTTAGATTTAAGATTTTGTTTTTTTTTTATTTTGAATTGCAGATTTACATTTTTTAAGAAAGCTTTTAGGAGAAAAGCACCGTTTATGTTGTTAAAAACAAGCCCAGTTCAGAGGAAAGGAGAAACGAGTTTGAAATTTAGGACCAAGTCCAAAATTGGAAAGGGCATATTTCATATTAAACTCATTCCAACTTGACTCACTTATCGCTCATACCTGGCCACCCTATTGGGGAGTCCAACCCACTTTATAATTTAAAGATTCTGGCTCCTCCCACTATAAGGATGATTAAACAAAAGGTTCCAAAATCAAGAGAGTAGTCGATTATACTTGCTCAAGAAAGAACTGAGTGAAGTATATTAACAGAAGAACAACAATCTGATCCATAAGGGACTTGAACACACTACTTATGTATCAAGGCAAAACCCCCTCATCGAAGATGAAGAGATGATATAGTCTCCAACAAAGTGGTCAGAATTTGTCGGCAACCCTTTGGAACCTATCGGACATTTTAATTTAATTTATGTATGTATATATATATATATATATATATATATATATATATATATATATATATATATATATATATATATATATATATATANAAATGAGATCGAAAAGATCTCATATGCCTAATAATTTAAATAATCAAGCACAATATTATAAGTAATGCACACCTCAAAAGATAAATATATCACTTGACGGTAGGCTCAATTATATAAACTAAGAAATTTATGACATATGTTTGGTCAGCAAAACCTTTTGTGAGACTGAAAATTACCTAAATAATATTAAAGATTAGATAGGTTTTAGATATTATGGGTTTACTAATTCTCTATAAAGGCAAGTCCCTATAGTTAATTATATCCACTTAAGAAAACACTCAAGTAAGCTCAGGGTTTCTTCTTCAAGAAATTTAAATTTGAGTTTTCAAGATTAGACAAGGAAGATTAAAGTGGGAAAGGCTCAAATAAGACTAGTTAATTTTGAAATCAAAGGAATGAAAGGCAAGGAAAGTCATAGGTCTTGAGGAGAACCTCAATGACTTCTCAAACTATCCTATTATTTGGCATCATATTATAGAGGTAATATTTATTTAATGTTTACTCCTGCTAACTATTTAAAATTTAGGACTCACACTTGCATAATATCTGATCGAGCAAAAGGCCTAGGAAGATAGGAGGGTTTACCTCACACCGAACGAACAACCTCAGACTCCTAAAATGAGTTAGGGTTTATACTGTACAACATGATCGTGCAAAAGTCAAAAGATAGAATGAGGGTTTACATCATACTAGACGAAAGACCTCAAAATCATATGGGTTTGTTGCTATTTTAAGACTAAGGAAAGTTTTTCTTAAGGATAGTCCTCCGCTTCATGTTTTGAGTTTTGCTTAAGGATGGTCCTCCGCTTCATGTTTTGCTTTGATCATCATCTGGAGTTGTCCGCTATCTGTTTGCATCATGGTTGTTTGCCTTATGAGTAGCTCATTCCAGGTTTAAGGTTTATGATTAAACTTATGATTATGGTTGATTCTCAAGGCTTGTCGTAGGTTTGCTCTTGAACATGTAGCCTACTATTTTTTGCCTTAGAGGTCTTTGTAGATATGTTTAAAATATAAACAAATAAAACATGCCATAAAATACAGTAAACGGAAAAATGTAGTAACTGAAATGTAAAAGCGCATACTAGAAGGGTTAGTACTAAAAACATAGCATACATATGTATAAATTTTAAATAAAAGCACAAGGAAAACACAGGTATGTAGAATGAGTTAGGTGGCACATACAAAAGATCAGAGTCAGGTGTAGGAATTTTAGTAAAGAGGGAGCTCAGAATCAAAACTGAAGCACTAACAACTCTCAAGGGAAATATATAGGCATCATGTATGTGAGATCCAACGAAGGGTAAAAGGTCGTCAGCAAGGAAATTAGGGAAGGAAAATCCTCAGCCCGACTTATATGACTGATATATGGTCAAAGGTGACATTCAAAATTTCTTAACTTTACAATCATAAAAATAGTTTGAACTTCCCATTTTAACATGTGAAATATGATTTCCAGACAAAAAAGAGATTGTATTGTATTTCATGCACTTTTTGTAAATTAGGCAATTCAGGAGTTAGTCACTTTATTGGACTTAGGATCACCGACAACCCCTAAGAGTCGTGGCAACTTTTTAATAAATTTTAGAGAGAAGTAATGCCAATTCTTAACCCTACCATATTCCTCTGGTTAGGATATGCAATACTTCTCACATACTTAGATGATTTTTTCATCATCGCTCAGGCCACCAAAACCTCCAATTACACCAACCCAATGATCCATATGTGGCCACATTTTGAATATCCTCAGTTGCCCACAAGGGTAATACCATATCCAAGACACTTCCCCTTGAGCCTTGGGTTTTACAATAAGTTAAGTGGTGATAAGATAATTTTACTAAGGTATGTTAATTTAAAAGGTCCGGGATCACATTTTGCTGGGTCCTTAAGGGTTTCATTTTTTTGTTTGGTTTTAATGGTTTTTATATTTTGAGGATGATTTTCCTCAAAAAATTATAGTAAGCCAGAATGTCATGTGGAATTTCCAAAATCTTATAAAGATGTCCAAGGTGTATTCTTGAAACACCCTTAAGGTATCCTGGAATATTCCTAGTTCATTTAGCCTTTCCACACTATTGAGCTGATCAGCCCATTTACAGTGTGTATTTTCATGTTTTAAATTATCCTCAGTGTTTTGTCTTAATCAATGCATGAGTTAGGGTATTGGTCAATTCTTGACATTATGGTAGATATCACATGTTGGGAAGTTTACACTCTTACCCTTCAATTTGGCTTGAGCCTGTAGTGCTTTCAAAATGTTCCATTATCATTTTTTTTCTTTTACTATTCCTCAAATAATATTAAATCAAACATACCCCACTACCAAGCTCTTTAAGGCATAAGGGTAAATTTGTAATTTTTTAAAATTTTTGTAAAGTGTTTTGGATCTTTAGTGAAGGATTGAATTTTGTTTAACCATTGATTGAGGACTCAAGATCAGTAAATTATTAGCTTCCTAACTCATGCCCCTTACTTTTTGATCATTCAACTTCTCATTTCTTCCTATACATAACAATTCAAATTATTACAATTTTTTAATTTTTAGAAACTGTCATGAGTGAGTTACTACCTTCTTTACCCTTTGTGTTTCAATCACTTCAGTAGATTAATTGACTTAATTAAATACCTTTCCCTTAAATTTTAACCTACAATTTTGATTGAATTAAGGATGGGTGTAAAAATTCCAAAATTACAATCATACCTTTAGGGTTTACACTCCCACACTCTTATATTTTTAATCAATTGACCATGAAACTTTGATGACCTCTTACGCATGAACTAATCAAAACCTCAGAGGAGAAGGTATATTTTTTGTTATTTATTTATTTTTTAGAATTACTTTTAATTCATAATTATGAATTTTAATGTTATTTAATTTAATTGTTCAAAACATGTTTTATGTCCTTATAAAATTTTATGGTGTTCCTTGAAGTCAGGGGATTACTTAGAGTAATTTTCATGATTTATTGAATTATATTTTAATTTTTATGATTTTTTAGTTGACTTTAATAAATAAATAAATAGAAAATATATTTTCATTTTAAAAAATCCATATTTTATTTTTTTATAATTATTATAGCAAAAAAAATGTAGAAATATAGAAAATAATATTTAAATACCAAAATACATTTTTCATGCCTTTAAAAATTTGTAAAAGCAATTTAAAGTTGTTATCTCTAATTAATGAAATTTTTGTGATATTTTGAAATACATTTATATTTTTGTAATTTTTAATTATTTTTAATTAGAAAAATACTTAGAAAATAAATTTTAATTTTAATTTCAATTTTATTTTTCCTAATCGCTTTTAACTTTAATAAACTCCTCAAACTTGATTTTATAATTTTCTGATTTATATTTTATTTTTTATAATTATTTAAGTTGATAATTTGCAAGATAATAAGAAAATACATTTAAGTACTTAAAATACATTTTCTAGCTTTGAAAAGTTTTTTGGGGCATTTTAGGATTGTTTTCTTTAATCAGAGAGATTTTTGGGATATTTTAAATTATATTTACATTTTCTAATTTTTAATGACTTTTTAAATAAGAAAATATCTGAAATATATATTTTTAATTTTAGATCTCATTTTTATTCCCTTAAGTCCCTCTGACTTGAGTGAACTCATTAAATCTGGTTTTGTTATTTTTTTATTTGATTTTTTATAATTACTTTAAGTGCTTAGAGGCGATTATTATGAATAAATAGGGCTTTTAGGGATATAGGTGCTCTCTGACCTTAGAAAAATCACAGAACACTCCTAACAATATGATTAACAAATCATAAAATTTTAAGCCAAGGCGATAAATATTTAGTTATATATGATTAAATCAAATTATGATCCATGTACTTCATTTAAAATTAAATATAAGAAAATTATTTTTAATTTTGGGTTCATTAGATTCTGATGCGACGAAAATATAGTTGTGTAAAATTTATAAAATTGACTCTGCTTTACAACTGTGTCAAAATTTTGATGTGGTACTTTATAAATAATAAAGTTAAGCTCTTAATGTCAGTATTCTATGCAAGTATACATATCGTTATTAAGTAATATAAGATTTTCTATTTAAGTCTCAAATATCGATCCCACGATGAAGGTTTAAATTTGAAATGATAATATAACTAAGAAATTCACAGAATTAAAACAAAATTATTGTCACTAATTTCGAATGTTTAAGATACTATAAAAGCTAAATTATTAACTACTAGCAGAATTTAAATGCAGAGTTTTAAAATAGCAACTACTAAATTATGTTTATGTGATGAAGTTTTTATATATGAAAAAGTATTTGTTCCACAATAATGAGCTTTTGGTGAAATGAGATGAGATAAATGGTTTAAAAATGTATTGTGTCAAATATGAGCAATTTTAATTCTCTACTCTGATTTAGTGTTATAGAAAATCATTGGCTAATCTTAAGTTTAGTCCCTAAATATGTGGCTATGCTAGGAGGATATTGGCTCCCGCTCCATAACTCCTACTTCCCTTCCCCTAAGGCTAACTCCCGCTTTAGTTTTTAAACACTTAGATCGAATTGAGAATTTTTAGTCTTTCTCCCAAAAAATCTCCAATCCTACGCCCAACAAAATATATTTTTCTATTTATTTGCACTAAATTCCATGAAAGAAATATTTTTCATAGACTTAAATGTGAATCTCACTCTGTTGTAGACTCATACTTTATTTCCCGGATCATATGTTTAACAACATATTTTAACAATTCAATTGACCAAATCTAAAAGTAATTTAAGAGCAGAGTTGAAAAACCATCTCAATTTATTTTAAATTTTAACATTAGCACATCCAAATTATCTCTTCATTTCACCATATATCAGAGTAGGGAGACAGATAAAAAAAACTACTCAGACTTCATGAGAAAGATACAACAAAACACAAATTTCATATATAAAAAAGAAGTTCATACAACAATAATAAACAAATAACATTTATCTGAAACTCTTTCTCAAAGCAAATCCCTTATAGCCTCTCTTAGGAAATGTAGGAAAAAGAAATCTCTTACTTCTCTTCCTTTCCAACACTTCTTAGAGAAGAATTCACACTTAAACTTACCACAAAAACTCAAAACTATAAAGAAAATAACTAACTAATGGTGTGGAATGATGTAAAGTGGCAAGAAGGGGTGATGGACGACTGAGAGAGACAAAGGAGAGAGACTTTTCTGATCAATATTGGCCTGTAATAGAGCCTATGGTTAGTTCTCCAATAGGTGCATCCAAAAACTCTTCAAAAAGTGCCAAATTCATTGAATCTTCTAGCAACAGGGTCTACACCGACATTGGCATCGTCAGCGCCCATTCTGGCGCCGTCGGCGCTAAAGGCCATTTAATTTAGTCAGTCTTCTCTGTTAAAAGGTACCGTCAGCGCTGAATAATTTTTTAAATTCTCTATTTTGACTCCAAATTTCATCCTTTTTGCTTCGAGTCCTTAAAATCAACAATCTGCAATAAAAAAACACCTTACATTAAAGTGCAATATCACCAAAAAATGAGTATAAAAATGCATATATTTTTGGTGTATCAAAATCCTTCAAACTTAAATGTTACTTGTCCTCAAGTAACTCATTTACTACATAAAAATACGACTCATGACAAAGATTTTAACTTCTAGATTTCTATATTTAAGTCCACTAAATACAACTGTATAACTTAAGAAAAATTTAAAATAACTCCAGTTAATACTAAAGGTATAAGAATATCTAGCAGTGAAGTCTAAGATTTCTAATTCTCTATTCTTTTCAAGGAAAATTACAAATTATTCATATTAAAGCCACTTAGAATATCCATATGAAAAAGAACTTCATGAAACTTTACAAGTAAATATGCTAATACTGAAATATAAATTTACAAAATGTAGTCAAGCCTTCGTCTTTAAGTTGATTCAAATGAAACCAATTTTTAATTAGGCGTCTCCTCAAGCTTCTCCTCACATCTTTTCTTTTCTTTTTAGGATCATTTTTAATCCTTTTTCTCTTTTTTTTTCTATTTTCTTTTTTTTTCTTTCTTTTTTTTATGTGAGGATTACTATATCTTGATAGTCTTTAATGATTTTGAACTTCACTATCCTCTTCTTAAAGTTAAAGCCTTTTCACATTCCTTTACTTTATAAATTTATATTAGCTTTAAAGATGTTTCATAAAGTTTTATTTTTTTCTTCTTACATTAATCTCTAAGATTTTTAGTACTTCAAAAATACAAATTCCTTTAAAATAGAAAAACATAGTCTTATTCTATCATACCAAATATCTTAATCTCTATAATTAACATTTATTATTTAAAATTTTTTTACTTAAGTTTACTTTATATTTAGAAACATAGAAATAGTTATCTAAAGTTATCCTCTATTACCAAAGGTCATGTTAAATTTAAAATTTTTGAAAATATAATTAAATGAAGATAAATAAAGATAAGTTTTATACTATCAAAAAGAATTTTTCTTTCACCCCTAAACTTAAATTTTTAAAAGATTTTGCATGAAAAACTGAAAAATAAAGGGTGAAAGAAAACATTTAATACATGAAGAAAAGACATACATGTTGAAGGTTCTGATTTGAAACTAAACTCTAAAATATTGTTGGTGCTAATATGAAAAGCTACAAGCCTTAAAGCATTAAATAACACATAATACATATAAAAATTTGTGGAGAAAGAGTTAACTACAAATACATCCTACAAAGTACTAAAAACTAACAACCTCCAGCAGTTTCATAGATTTATAGTTCACAACACTGCATATAATTAAAATAAAGTATCACAGTCTACAAAAAAATAGTCTCAACAATAAAGTACAACTAAACATAAACTTAAAAAAACCTAACTAACACATCATCAATCATCATCATCTTCTTCTTCTTCTTCTTCTTCTTCCACATCCAAATTCTACTGCTGATATGGAGTAAAAACATGGTCAGTAGGAAACTGAACTGAGTGATCACCCCTCATGTATCTGACCATTGCATCATCACAAGAAGCATCATATTCAAATTTCTGTCTTATCAAATCATCATTGTGAGCATTTCTGGCCTCCATATTTTCCATTCTACTATCCATTCTCAAGATATTTCCTTGTTGGATCATCATCTGCTCCATAAGTTCCTGGATAATAGGGGTACTAGAAGTACTTGAAGTAGAAGGAATATCCTTGGTCCTACTTCCAGATCTCCATCCAACATGAGATTCATAAGTCTTTATATTGGTAGACCAAATAGGTTTTAAAGGTTCAATCCTCTCCTCATTTGCTCTAAAATCAATTCTTACTTGTTCACATAGTGTGAAGATTAGGGCAGGGTGAGCTAAAGCACCAGTGGTCTCTCCCAAAGCAATAGATCAAGTGTTCCTATAAATAATAGAGCCTACATCTATCATCATCACCTGCTGGATACAGAAGTTCAAGATGGCTCTATCCTTTGTTACCTCACTATGATGATTTGTTGGTATCATTCTTCCAAAAATAAAATAATGACAGGCCTTAGATACTACATTTAACATAGAAAGAGTAAAGTTTACCTTAATACCATTCTTCACCTTCCAGGTTCCTCTTCCATCAGTAAGAAAAGAAATAACCTCATCCAAGACATCATTTATAGCAGAAAACAATTTGCACTGGCAGCTATACCCATCTTCTAACTGATAAAATTCATTAATCTTTCTTGAAGTAAACTCCATCATTTTCCCTTGAACAAACACGTAGTCTTCAGAAGCCTCCTTAAAATTGGCATAGAACTCCATCACTACATCAATAATCGCCTCAGCAGTAAAGTAGCAAAAATTCTCCCACTACCGAGCATTAATTAATCTCTCGACTTCTCCTCCCAGATTTTTAAATCCTCGATCCAGAATCACTTTTTTATTTATAAGTAAACTATTGAAGCAAATGTTGGCCTTGTAGTTGACAAACCTTTGATCATCAAAATTTACCTTTCTCTTTCCTTTGCTCATTCTAGGTGTCATGGTAAATCTACAAAAAATTTGATAAAATAAAAATAAATTCCCAAAAATTTCAAAAAATCACAATGTGGAACGTTTGAAACTTTAATATACTAAGTAAGAGTTCTTCACTAAAGGATTTTCTCAAAATCATGCAAAACAATCTCAAAATTTAAGATCTCGGCAATGTAAGATAAACCCTTGATGAAAATAAAAAATTTTGAGTTCAAAGTGTAGTTCTTACCTAGAGAAAATGAAATCCAAACTTTGTTTGCCTTTAAATCGCCTCAAATCCGAGCATTAGCAAGCCCTATGTGCAAAAATGGAGGTTGAAGGTGACTCAATAGGTTAAAATGGCATTTTACTGTGCAAATCGTGAATTTTAAGGGTGTTTGGGTGGGTTCAGGTCGAGGGCGTTGTCGGCGCCCATGCCGGCGCCGTCGGCGCCAGTGGCCAAAAAATTCATATTTTGATTTTTTTCAAATTTCAATTTTCTTTCAATTTACTCCAAAGTCTATTTAATCTTTTTGAACACTAATTTTCATCTAAGATTAATTCAAAAACAAGCATTTTCACAAACAACACTAAACTAACTTTTATAAATTAAAATACACTTTTTACAAATACATTTTCACACTTCCACATCCTTAAAGTAAACTAAATTATAATTCAACATTGAAATCAAATCACAACACTAGAACGCTGATACAAAACTATACACAATCAAAGTCAATAGAGTTCCAAAGTAAAGTAAAGTAAATCAAATCCACACAATTACATTAAAAATATAAGTATGTTATACTAGTAGAGTGTCCAACTTCTTCAATTATTCTACCTCATCTTCAGTACTTTCTTCTCCTCTATTATCTTTTATAGACTGGTGATAGACATACAAATTATACAAGGGTCGGTACGGGAATTGATGAGTCAAATTTTCATCGAGCCATCCATTTTTCTTAAACATATGCACCAATCCTGCTTCAACTGTCCCAGTATGATCAAAGTTTTCATTCATCCTCTAATCCAAGTGATCAAAACGGTAGTTAAGATTTCCTATTGCATTCGTAATACTTTGAAGTTCTCTTTTTATTTTCTTCATTTTCTTCTCCAAAGCTATTAAACTTCCAACTGCTGGTGGCATCAATGGTGTTGAAGCATGTGATGAATGATCCAAAATAACATCTAATGCTTCATTTTCATTCCCTATATAATTTTCATCAACAGGAATCATGGGCTCCCAAGGTAATAAAACTCTCCTAACTTTCATATGGAACTTGAGATTGACTGCAAAGTAGGAAAATTGTGGAAAGATGCCCTAGTCCATATATTGGCCTATTCATAATAATACCCCTAACATATTTGAAAATAATCGACCCCACATCAATGGGTTTTTCCCTTTTAATGCAATAGTTTAGAAAGGCACTTTCTCTTGTAACTCTCCAATCTTCATGGTAGGGAGAAATTTTGCAGATATGAAAAAGTGTCATTGTTTTGATATTGGATTAAGCAGTGAAGTAGAGAAACTAACGCATTCCTCTTCTTTGATTTCCCAACTATCATTTTCATCCGTCAGAAAATTATATACATCTTGCATCATCATATCTCTCGTCGGGATAAAATTTGTATAATGATATATTGGAACATTTTATATCAAATACAAATCATTAATCCGAGCTGGAGTAAATGGTACAGCCTTACCTCGAATGAAGACAACTCCTTGGGTAATTCCATATAAGTTAGCATAGAATTCCTTTACCACCGTTACTACAACTGCAACGGTAGTGTAGCACAGAACTTCCCTACGTCTTTGCATAATGATTTTCTCAACCTGTGAACTTGGATTACTTAATCCATGATTGATAAAGCCTCTCTTTTTGATAAGTCTCTTCTTTGTAATGACTTTGTCGTATAATCTTTGCGCATCAAAATTGATAAACTTTCTTCTATTGAAAACTCCATAACTTGAAGTATTTCTGGAATTGAAAGCCATAGAATTCGAAATTATGAAGTTTTTGGACGTCCAAGGCTGTTTTTAGGACTTTAAAAACACCTTTCGGCGGTTATTCAGGAGTGAAATCCCGCCAAAGTTCGTCCAATTCGCTCTGCACGTGCAAAACTACTCGGGACTCCGTCGGCGCTGTCGACGTCATGGTCTATTAGGCGGGCGCCATCGGCGCTAGAGGCCAAATTCACGTCTTTTAATTTTTTTATCAATTCGATTTTAAATTTTCCTCCAATAACAATATTTGTATTAACTTATGATATATAATATTGTGTAAGATTCAAAAATACTATTATTTCCTAATACATAAATACACTTATTAAACAAAATAGTAATATATAGATATATAGATTTATATAAGAGTTGTCTCTCACAAAGCACTTGGTTTAACGTCATGAGCCTGACATACCATTATTTAGTTGGGTTGACTTAACATTAAAACTTCTTTAAATTTTGGTATGTGTCCTTCATAATAGTGTTTCAATCGATGCCCATTAATTTTAAATATTTTTCAATTTTTAGGATCTTTAATAACAACTGTTCCAAAATGATAGATTTTAATAACTTAAATGGTTCTAACCATCTGGATTTCAGTTTTCCTGGAAATAATCTCAATTTTATATTATATAATAGAAATTCTTGTCCATGTTCAAACTTCTTCTTAATAATCTTCGGATCATGTCATATTTTCATTTTCTATTTATAGATTTTTGCATTAACATATGCTTCATTTGCTCACCAGCATCTTTTAGATTAAAATTAAATTACTTAATAGCCCAAAATGCTTTATGTTTCAATTCTATTGGTAAGTGGCATGTTTTTCCAAAAATAAGTCTATATGAGGACATTCTTATAGGAGTCTTATAAGCAAGTTTGTATGCCCATAATACAGTATCTAATCTAGCAGACCAATCCAATTTTTAGGGACTTACAGCTTTTTTTAAAATTCAGTTTATTTCATGATTTGATATTTTTGTTAGATCGCTAGTCTGAGGATGATAAGCAGTAGATAATCTATGTATAATATCTTATTTTAAATTAATTTTTCGATTCTCTTATTCCTAAAATGAGATCCTCCATCAGTAATAATTACTCTCGGCATTTCATATCTTGTAAAAAATATTTTTATTTAAAAATTTAGAAACACTTTGAGCATCACATTTAGGTACAGCAACAGCTTCAATACATTTTGACATATAATCAACAACAAGTAATATATATAAGTTTCCAAATGAAGACATAAATGGTCTCATAAAATCTAATCCCTACACATCAAAAATTTTAACTTCTAATGTGTAATTTAGAGGCATTTCATTTCTTCTAGAAATATTTCCTACTCGCTGACATCGATCACATATTTTAATATATTCATTAATATCTCTATAAAGAGTAGGCCAATAAAATCGAGCTTGAAAAATTTTTATATGCAATTTTATTTGTTCCAAAATGTCCTCCAAATTCAGAATCATGACATCTTTTAATTATTTGTTGAGTTTCTTCACAAGGCACACACCTTCTAATAATTAGATCTTTACATTGTTTATATAAATATGGGTCATTCCAAAAATAGAATTTTGAATCATATATAAATTTTTTAAATTTTTTATTCTTAATATTAGGTGGTAGAATATCACTTACAATATAATTTACTATATCAGCATAAAACGGTGTATTAATTTCATCAATATTATATAATTATTCATCAGGAAAATTTTTTAAAATTTCATTTGCAAAATTAGTTTATATTTATTTTCCTAGTGTAGATAAATGATCAGCTATTTGATTATCATTTCTCTTTCTATCCACTACAGTAAAATCAAACTCTTGCAATAAAAGTATCCATCTAATTACTCTTTATTTAGCATCCTTCTTTTGCATTAAGTATTTGATAGCAGAAAGATCTATATGCACTATACATTTGGTTCCAATCAAGTAAGGTCTAAATTTATCAAAGGCATAAATAATAGCTAATAACTCTATTTCAGTAGTAGTGTAGTTAATTTGAGCATCATTTAGAGTTTTAATAGCATCATATATTACTTTAAAAACTTTGTTGTGTCTTTGTCTAAAATAGCTCCTATAACATAATCACTAGCATCGCACATTATTTCAAATGATTTCTCCCAATCAGGTGGGACTATTATAGGTGCAGTGATTGATTTCTTTTTCAATAATTCAAATGATTTAATGCATTCCTCATTAAAATCAAATTTTGTATCTCTTTCTAAAATTTGGCATAATGGCTAAGTTATTTTTGAAAAAAATTTTATGTAATCCCTGTAGAAACCAGCATGTCCTAGAAAACTTCTTTCCCCTTTGACCATAGTCAATGGTGGTAATTTTTCAATAACTTGAATATTTGCAAGATCTACTTCCATGTCATTCAGAAATTTTATGCCCAAGTATAATTCCTCCTGCAACCATAATTTGACATTTTTTGCAATTTAGTACAAGGTTGATTTTTTCACATAATTCTAGATTTTTTTCTAAATTATTTAAACATAATTCAAATGAAGTCTCAAATATAGACAAATCGTCCATAAATACTTCTATTCCATGTTCAATCAAATTACTAAATATTGACAACATACATCTTTAAAATGTCACAGGTGCATTGCATACTCTAAAAAGCATTCTACGAAAAGCAAATGTTCCATAAGAGCTTGTAAATGTTGTCTTCTCTTGATCCTCGGGAGCAATTTGAATTTGATGATAATCGGTATATCCATCTAAAAAGTAGTAATATTTATTTTCAGCCAATCTATCCAACATTTGGTCTAGAAAGGGTAGGAAAGTGATATTTCCAGTTGGCAATGTTTAATTTTCTATAGTCTATATATATTCGTCAACCAGTAACCTGCCTTATTGGAATTAATTCATTTTTCTCATTTACTTCAACGGTCCCTCCTCCTTTCTTTGGAACAGTGAATTGGGCCACTCAAGCACTATCTAAAATAGGATATATAATTTCATCATCTTACCATTTTAAAATTTCTTTTTTAATAACTTCTTTCATTATTGGGTTTAATCTCCTTTGAGGATCAACTTTAGGTTCGTATTGTTCATCTAATAGAATTTTGTGCATATAAATTGAAAGACTAATCTCTTTAATATCTATTAAAGTCCATCCAAAAGCCTTTTTATATCTTTTTAACATTTTTTTTTAATTTCTGTTCTTGAGTCTCAATTAACTCAGAAGATACAATAACAGGCAATGTAGATGAATCTCCTAACAACACATATTTTAAATGGGCTCGTAATACTTTCAGTTCAAATTCAGGTGGTATAATACTTGAAAGAATAAGATTTTATTATCATGTTCCAACAAATCTAAAGTTTCAAATTTGTCCTGAATATAATCTAAATTTTCTTCTTTTATTTCATCCTCATTCTCAATAAATTCTTCTTGCCTTATTTTTTCTTCAAACTCTTTATTAACTCATTACTTAGATAATCATTAACTTACATTCTAAAACATTCATTATCTTTTTCTATTGCAGGATATTTCATAGCTTTTGCAATATTAAATGTTACTTCTTGATCATTAACTCTCATTATTAATTCTCCTTTTTGCACATCTGTCACAACTCTCCCTGTTGAAAGACATGGTCTCCCTAAAATAATAGGGATCTCTTTATCTTCCTTCATATCTAATACTATAAAGTCTACAGGAAAAATAAATTTATCCACTTTTACTAATATATCTTCTATAACTCCTTTAGGATAAGTTATTGATCGACCAGCTAACAGAAGAGTTACAGTAGTAGGTGAAATCTCTCCTAAATCTAAACGTTTAAAAATCGATAGAGGCATAAGATTGATACTCGCTCCTGAATCACATAAGGCTTTTCCATAAAACTTTTCACCAATCACACAAGGTATAGTGAAAATACCAGGATCTTTAAATCTTTCAGGAAGCTTCTTCTAAATAATAGTGCTACACTCTTCACTAAGTGCAATGGTCTCATGATCTGCAAACTTCCTTTTCTTGTCACATAACTTGCATTTGTTCCAAAGCCTCAATGAAAGGAATTTTTATTATTAATTTTTTTAGGGATTTCCAAAAATTTTGTAAATTTTGTCTTTATTCTTCTGGTTCAGTCGTTGAGGAAACAGAGGTAATGATTTTTCTAAGGAAACTTGTGTTTGTTCATTTTCATTATGGTCACTTTCAATCTCTTCCTTCTCCTCATCAACTTCAATATCTCTTTGGATCCTTGTTTCAACTTCTTTTTCACTTTGTAATTGAATAACTTTAATTTATTCCTTATTTTGATCTTTGGGATTAACTTACATAGTACTCGAAAGATTTTCTGAAGGTCTGTTACTAACTGCAGTAGCAATATGTCCTAATTGATTTTCAATATTTATAATAGTAGTCCCTTGATTTTGTATTTGATTTCCCATATTCAACATTACCACTTTCATCGTTAACTTCTTTTTCTTAACTTGTGGGTTAGGGTTAGAGATAAATCCAGGAGAATAATAAGGTTGATAATTAGGATTTCATTGGTTGTTTAAATTTCTTGAGGGGTTCATTGAATTGTTATAATTATTCCAACTAAAATTAGGGTGATTTTTCCATCCAGGGTTGTAGTTGTTAGAATAGGGATTGTTATTTTGATTATTAATAGCATTCAAAGTTTCATAAGATGATTGAGTATCAATTATATGTCCTAGCAAATTTTCCTCTAATACTAGTGGTATTTGAGAATAGTTCACTCCAATTTGATCAATCTTTTTTGATATAGCAATAATTTAAAATGCTAAAATAGACATTGCATCAAAGTCATGAATACTAGCTACTCTCTTAGGATTTACCCGTTCAGAGGGCCATTGAAAATTGTTAATAGTCATTTCTTCTATTAAAGAGTATGCTTCATCAAAAGGTTTTGACATTAGTGATCCACCTGCAGCAGCATCTATAATAGATCTAAGTGATCTCACCAATCCATTGTAAAAATTTTGAATTATTAACAAATCTAGAAAAGCATGGTGTGTACATTTTTTAAGAAGATTCTTAAATCTTTTACAAGCTTCATACATCAATTCCCTTTCAAACTGACAAAAAGAGGTAATATTGTTTCTAAGCTTAGTAGTTTTTTAGGGTGAAAATATTTAGCTAAAAATTTTTGTGATAGTTCTCCCCAAGTTTTGATAAATCCATATGCTAATGAAATTAACCAAGCTTTAGCTTTATCCCTTAATGAAAAAGGAAAAAACTCTAAGCCAAACAGCATCATTAGACAATCCGTCATATTTAAAAGTAGCACAAATTTCAAGAAAATTAGCAAGATGTAAGTTATGATCTTCAGTAGTGTTCCTCCAAACTGATTATTTTGTATTATTTGGATAATAGCAGGTTTAAGCTCAAATAAATTAGCAGCACTATCAGGATTTTGAATAGTTAAGTGAAGTTCATCTGCTGTTGGATTAGCATAATCTCTTAAAGGTCTTTGTCGATTTTCATCTATTTGATTATCTAAGATATTCGTTATTTTGTTCAAAATTTTAATTTCTTTTTGTTGTTTTTTAAATTTTTCAAATAGTACATTTTAATTTCAAATCATAAGGTATTAAACCTTCTGATCTAATATTTGTCATAAACAAATATAATAATAAAATAAAAATTTCTTTAAAATACTATTAAATATATAATTATATTTTTTTTATTTTTTGATTTTATATTTTTTTTTATTTTATATTTTGTATATTTTTATCTCTAAATTTCCTAATTTACTAAATTTATTTAATTTACTGTTATCTTCCCCAGTAACGTTGCCAAAAACTTGATGCAACGGTGCCAAAATCTTGATGTGGTATTTTATAAATAATAATGTTAAGCTCTTAATGTTGGTATTTTACGCAAGTATGCGTGTCCTTATCAAGTAATATAAGACTTTTTATTTAAGTCCTAAATATAGATCCCACGATGAAGGTTTAAATTTGAAATAATAAATTAACAAGAAAATTCACAGAAATAAAACGAAATTACTGTCACTAATTTCGAATGTTTAAGATACTATAAAAGCTAAATTATTAACTACTAGCAAAATTTAAATGCAGAGTTTTAAAATATTAACTACTAAACTATGTTTATGTGATGAAGTTTTTTTATATGAAAAAGCATATTTCCCACTACAATGAGCATTTGGTGAAATGAGATGAGATAAATGGTTTAAATATGTATTGTGTCAAATATAAGCAATTTAATTCTCTACCCTGATTCAGTGTTATAGAAATTTATTGGCTAATCTTAAGTTTAGTCCCTAAATCTGTGACTAGACTAGGGTGATATTGGCTCCCACTCCAGAGCTCTCACTTCCCTTCCCCTGAAGGTTAACTCTTGCTTTAGTTTTAAACACTAAGATTGGATTGATGATTTTTAGTCTGTCACCTTAAAAAATCTTCAATTCTACACCCAACAAAGTATATTTCTCTATTTATTTGCACTTAATTCCATGAACGAAATACTCATTCATAAACTTAAATGTGAATCTCACTCAGTTTTAGAACTCATACTTCATTTCCCGAATCATATGTTTCACAACATATTTTAACAATTTAATTGGCAAGATCAAAAAATAAATTAAGAGCGGAGTTGAAAAACCATCACAATTTATTTTAAATTTTAACATTGGCACATCCAAATTATCTCTTCATTTCATCATATCTCAGAGTAGGGAGAAAAATAAAGGAAGCAACTTAGACTTATGAGAAAGATACAATAAAACACAAATTTCATATATAAAAGGAAGTTCATACAACAATAATAAACAAATAACACTTATTTGAAACTCTTTTTCAAAGCAAATCTCTTGTAGCCTCTCTTAGGAAATATAAGAAAAAGAAATCTCTCACTTCTCTTCCTTTCCAATACTTCTTAGAGAAGAATTCACACTTAAACTCACCAGAAAAACTCAAAACTATAAAGAAAATAACTAACTAATGGTGTGGAATGGCGTGGAATGATGTAAACTGGCAATAAGGGACAATGGATGGTTGAGAGAGACGAAGCAGAGAGACTTTTCTAATCAATTTTGACTCTTAATAGAGCCTAGGGTTGGTTCTCGAATATGTGCATCCAAAAACTCTTCAAAAAGTGTTCAAATTAGTCAAATCTTCTAGAAACAGGGTCTGCATCGACACTGGTGTCGTCGACACCCATTCTGGCATCGTCGGCACCCATTTTGGCGCCGTCGGTGCTGAACAATTTTTCAAATTCTCCATTTTGACTCCAAATTTCATCATTCTTGCTTTTTTTTTGCTCCAAGTCCTAAAAATCNTACATGAACAAATTACTCCTTCATGGACTTAAATATGAATCTCACTCAGTTGTAGAACTTATACTCCATTTCCTGGATCATATGTTTCACAACATATTTTAACAATTTAATTGGCAAGATCGAAAAATAAATTAAGAGCGGCGTTGAAAAACCATCACAATTTATTTTAAATTTTAACATTGACACATCCAAATTATCTCTTCATTTCACCATATCTCAGAGTAGGGAGAAAGATAAAGGAAACTACTTAGACTTATGAGAAAGATACAACAAAACATAAATTTCATATATAAAAAGAAGTTGATACAACAATAATAAACAAATAACACTTATCTGAAACTCTTTCTCAAAGCAAGTCCCTTGTAGCCTCTCTTAGGAAATATAGGAAGAAGAAATCTCTCACTTCTCTTCCTTTTCAACACTTTTTAGAGAAGAATTCATACTTAAACTCACCATAAAAACTCAAAACTATAAAGAAAATAACTAACTAATGGTGTGGAATGGCGTGGAATGATGTAAAGTGGCAAGAAGGAGCAATTAATGGTTGAGAGAGACGAAGGATAGAGACTTTTCTAATCAATTTTGACTCTTAATAGAGCTTAGGGTCGGTTTTCCAATATGTGCATCCAAAAACTCTTCAAAAAGCGTCCAAATTCTTCAAATCTTCCAGAAACAGGGTATGCACGGACAATGGCGTCGTCGGCACCCATTCTGGCGTCGTCGGCACCCATTCTGGCGTCGTCGGCACCCATTCTGGCGTCGTCGGCACCCATTCTGGCGTCGTCGGCACCCATTCTGGTGTCGTCGGTGCCAGAGGCCATTTAATTTAGTCGGTCTTTTGGGCACCGTCGGCACTGAACAATTTTTCAAATTCTCCATTTTGACTCCAAATTTCATCATTTTTGCTTCATTTTCGCTCCAAGTCCAAAAAATCAACAACCTGTAATAAAATAAAAAAATATCTTTCATTAAAGTGCAATATCACCAAAAATGAGTATAAAATATGAGTAAAAAAATGCATATATTTTTGGTGTACCAGATTCTCCTCTATTCACTGAGCATAAGGATGTTTTTATTTTATTTTTTGTGATTTTTCTACTCTAAGATGTGATTTTATGAGTTTATATTTAATTTTATGTATTTAATTAAATCTAAATTAACCTATCTATCCATTTAACCATGCCGACGCCTACTCATCATAGACGACTCCAAAAGACCACGCGACGCGCTCCAACTGGCTTCCATTTCCACGTGCGCTGCTAACTCAGCCTGTGGTTTGCCCCATTTGTATGCTCCGATCTATTGTCTGCAACGATCTGAGCCACTTATTTTAAATACACACAAATGGAAGACATCCGTTCATCATCTCAAATGATTCATAACATGTGAACTGTCCACACTCTAGAGCTAAGATCTCTCTCGATACTTAACAAAATTTGAAGGAGTTTATTCCTAGAACTTCATCTCAACAAGACAGACACATCTATATGGCTAGGTGAGCATGGATTATTGAGGCTCTTCACAAAAGCCTAAACTGAGGCATATTTTAAAGTTTTGAACTTAAACCTTTGTCCAAGATGTGAGGCCTCGATTAGAATGGTTGAGAAGCTTCGCCTTGACAACACTAATCTCCTCCGAGCTTCACTTTGCACCAAGGTTGAGCTTATATATGATCTAGACCAAATGGTGGAGCGGGTTTGGTCCAGATCTAGGTTAGAGGCCGTGGGAGAGAGAGCATTCGATTAAGAAAGTGGTTTTGAAGTGTGATGAAGCTTTTGGAATGGTTAATTTAGAGTTTGGAGGAGTTTGATTGCAAGGTCGAAAAAGTCCTGGCTTTAGGGTTTAAAATTAGAGTATCTTAGTGGGGGAGAGCGTCTAAGGATGGTAGAGATGAGCTCCGTGAGGTTATGGGAAGGTTTGGAGTCAATTTGGCAGAGCTTTGCCAAGGTATGTGCACTTTCTCCCTTTGGTCGTAGAGGGGTGGTGGTTTTATAGGCTTGGAGAGGCTTCAATTGGCCAAGCAAGGGGGTGGAAGGTGGAGCTTATGTGGTGTTGAGGTGGAGGAAAAAATCCAATTGGAGTGAGCCACATTTTATGGGTATAATTTGGGTTTTGGCCATGGTGGTGGTTCTCGATTTTTTGTTTTTCGGTGACCAAGGTAGCCGGCCAGATCACAGGGGGTCACCATCCTGCTGAGGGAGCTTGGGATGGAGAGTTGTGAAGTCAGTTGTGTCTAGGCATGGGTATGTATGTGAGACCAATGTGGAAAGCGAGTTAGGCTAGGTTTGGGTTTGACTTGGGCTAGGCTCATGGAAATGGGTTTGGGTGGCTCCTCAAGATGGTTTGAGCTGGTGAAGGTTAGTTGGATTAGTGTGGTTAAGTCCCCATCTAAGAGATTATGGCTTAATCAAGGTTTTAAATGAAGCATGAGAACGCTAAACACCATGGGGAGAATCATTAAAGCACCCCCTCCTTTTTCCATTTAGGGTATGATGGACTTTTCATGGCTCACATGGCTCACATGTGGCTTGGATTAGGCTTCATGGCTTGCATGTGGCTTGGGCATTTTCATGAGGAGGGATATTAAGATTTTGGGTATTTTATGTGTTGTTGTCATGGAACCAAATATGGCGGAGATTAATCATGCATGTCATGGTGTATAGCTTGGTTTTGATTTAATGGATGGTGAAAAAATTTGTCATGAAGGAATGGGCTTTTAATTTTAAAATGAATTGAGGAGTGGGCTTAGTTTGATGGGCTTTGAAAATGGGTCATGAGGAATTAAATTTAAGTTTTGAGATTAGGTATGGTTTGGATGAAGATTTAAATTCACCATGGGTTACATGAATTTTAAGAATTGTCACGATGAGGTTTGTGGTACATGAATTTGGTGAAATTGGGTTTGACATATTCGTTCAATTTTGATGGATTTTTTTATTTAGGGTGGACTTGGGTTGGCTTGAATTTCGATTTGGATATCCTTGGATTTGGTTTTGAATTTTAATGGAATTGTGTTTGGATTTAAGGTTTGGTGGAGACTGGAGGCAATTTGGGATTTTTTGTAAAAATTGGGTAATTTGGGCATTTATAGGGGTTTGCCAAATTTGGTGCATTTTAGGTTTAGAATGGTCTTGGAATAAATTTCGATTCGAGTTTGGATAATTTTGAGTGAATTTGGTAAATTTGGAAAATTTTGGGTAAATTGGACTTGATCGTGTGTTTTCGTAATTTAGGGCTACGATGGTGGTGATGGGGTGTGAAGGGTGTGAGTGAGAGGTGTAGGGTAGAGTGGTGGACAGGGCATCCTTAGGGTTTGGTCCTATAGGAACTCATTCTTGAGTTTCAACATATTGGTCCTCAACCACTCAACCATATGGTGAGGTTTGACACCGCCCATGTGAGACTTCTAAGTGAGGTGGGCCCCAATACTAGTCCTCTAGGAGTGTCAACAAGAAAGCCCTACAACTAGATCCTAAATTATAGGAAGGAAACCAGACCTCACAAAAAATGAGGTCAACAACTTCGTTGCTCATTCCGCCACGTGGTTTTTGAAGAAGCTTCACCCAACCTTCAAATGAAGCCTTAAAAACCATCTCATTCTATTACCTCACTTTCTCCGATCAACCTTCGTTCAAAAGGCTGACAACATCTATTGGCTAATTCTAATGACCTTATTTAGATCACTTTCCACAAATTAAATCCCACTTAACGAGCAAAATCTCATGTTACTATCTTTCTAATTATAAACGTAAGTTGACATATGCCATCTTGAGTTTGTGTGAGGTTTGTTATATCTCAATTGTCACATGTGTTAAACAATTTTATTATAAAAACACATTAACTATTTACTTTAGCATATTTACTTTATCAAGAGTATTCTTTTTATTACTTTTCATTGCATTGTTATTCATTGTGATATTTTTTTTTTGTTGGAAGATTTACATTCATACCGCTCAATTCTTATGTATTTACATATCAATCTTACACCTAAACTTTAATTTTATATATAAGTCACCCTATCTATACATGAAAAAGGCGTATTTTATTTTTTAAAGTTAAAATGATGATATTCTTGATATGATATGAAAGATCTAAATGACATTAATGTAAAAATCAAATACATACATGTCGTACACCCTACATACAATGAACATATCTAATATTTTCTCACTAAAAACAGCATAAATACAAATATTCAGACTATTCATTAAACTTTATTATTATTATTTATTTGCATCAAGTGAAGACCCAAATTCCCATTTTTACTTGTATAAGTTTGATAGCAATGTCAAAGATATTGTAAGGTTTTAAGGTAGGATTGTAATTTGTATTATTACATAAAGTATGATAAACTAAATTATAAATTAATTTTAGTGTAAATAAGAGGGATTTGTCTGTCTTTCCATTAGATTCCGTTAACTTGAATAAATATACTCTGATATTTTCTTTAAAAAACAAAGCATGTTAACAAGAAGCCAAATACTTGGGCAGCAAGAGCTGCGCCTTGCCCACCACTGGCTTGTCTTTACCGTTCCAGTGGGAAGTAAA
>NEWO01000222.1:665750-700726 GCA_003013225.1 Phalaenopsis aphrodite
AAGTTGGATCCCACAAATCTATAATATATCAACAACTAGCAACACCATAGGAAAACATGTTCTAACCAACTGAAATACCAACTAATTTTTTTTTTCAGGTGGTTATTTACTTGTGAAATTTGCATTTGAATGACCAGCTATAGCTTAGTGACTGAAAAATCGGCTGAACATTCAACCAGTTAAATGTAACCGTTGAAAAAATGATTGTCTTTTTCAGGCGGTTCCTATATCATTTGAAATGAATTTAACGACTGACATTTGAATGAACAAATTTAACTGCTGAAATTCTAGTCATAACTACAAAGTTGTATTAAATCAAGCCGAAGCATGAAAAATCTCATTTTTCTTCTCTTTCTATGTGTTTTCTCTCTCGGTGACACCATGGGCAATGATGACCATGCTAGGCTCTGGCAGGGAACCTAATGCTTGAGGAAGGTAACCCCCATTTTTCTCCCTCTTCCTTCCTTTCTTGCTTGGTTTTCTCTCTTGGTGACAAAGTTTTTGTAATGCCCAAACTTTAAGAAACTAAGTAAAGTTCGAAAAAATTGAAAAATGCCCAAAATTTTACATCTCCCGAAATTCGATCGGAATAATTTTATTACCTTCTACATATGAAATCGATCAATTCCATGATATGGTTGGCTGCACTTCCCAATGCCTTTCGGCTCCATTGGAAACTCCCCACACAGAGCCTCATACAAATTGTTTTCATCCATTGCCTTTTCCACTCTTTGCCCACTGTGTCACCATCTTCTTCCTCAAAATGACGCGCGATAGAACAAAAAACTACCAATTCTCTTAAACAGGAACAAGTATTCAATTCGACCAACAGTTTCAGCGATTCAACATTGGTTCGCTACTAATCCAGTTTTTGCTCCAATCTGGATCAGAACCACGCCCAATTCCCAGTTGGACCAGTCCGACCGGTCGGGTCAGTTTATTTTTCAAAAACCATGATCATATGCTAATTATGAATGGATTGAGAAATATAAATTTTGGAAGTTATATGTTTATTTAACCTAACAAACTTTAATTAATAGAATTAATTAAATCCTTAATCCCCTTTTATTTTAGCCAACAGACCTCTCACGCCTTTTAATCCCTTCATTCGATCGAATAGGGAGTCTCGAGCTTCGATTTTCTCCTCACAAATTCCTCTCTCTCTCTCTCTCTCTCTCTCTCTCTCTCTCTCTCTCTCGTGATTCCCGTCCATGTTCCTTCATGTGGTGCAAGGGCTCGAGTAGCAGCGAAATGGGCGGCACAGGGAAGTTTTAACTCGGGATTTTAGCACTCTGGGGTGATTTGTGCAAGCAAGAATACCTCTTTTAGGTCAACTGAGGCTTGCATTTCCTTCCCTTTTATGAATGACCCTTCGTTTTGACATTTGTTTCATTTTTCGTGTTTTTTCTCATTTTTAGTAGCAATCAGAATTGTTGATTTTGTGTTTGAAGTGTCGTAACTGATTTTGCAAGCTTGTACCATGAAATCAGTGAGAAGAAGTAAGGTTGGAGGTGATAGGAAGGAGAGGTATGTGAAATTGATGATTTCATAAGGGCATATTTATGACGAAAATCCCTTTTGAGGTATGTTTTGGCAATTAAGGTACATTTTTTGGTTAATGCATGTTATGAGATAAATTTTATGAAATCCTATATTGTATATGAGCTACAGGTTGTCTATAAGAGTTGGCGAGCTCGAGACGAGTGTGCGGATACATATGAGGTGGTGAGCTCGAGACAAGCTCATAGGACTGCTCCGTCAAGTCAAGTGAAATAATCTTTTATAGGTTTTCATATGATTTTTATTTTGACACCGATGAATTTAGAACTTTTTACATATTATGAATGGACAGTTGGAATAGAACGTATAAATGCACATTTACTTTTCTTACAATACATGTAATGTTATGACAAACTATGCTACATACGGCTATATTTATGATATTAATTCTTGTAGATATTCAATTATTATACTCCATGCATATGTCTATGATACATGTAATGTCTGATAAATGTTTGATATATGAGTAATAATTTAAATGTCATGAGTAAGGGTATGGGTAGACTATTACAAGAATGTTTGAAAGTAAATTATGTATGGATCTAGTATTTTCAACTCCTGATATTTGTATGGGGATGAAACTCTGGGAACCGTTGGAATTAGACAGTGAAAAAATGTTAGGAAATCATGGGTATCAGAGGTGTTATCAATAGTTGTTATATTGGGGGAAGCCCAACATTTATCGATAGTTTATATGGTCGTTGCAAGAGTGACAACCCATGATGAAATGATATGGAAATAGTTAAGTTCTATACATTAAACAAGTGATATTATTATGATATAACATCTATGAAATGACATTGCTATGACAATATACAATGAACATGCTTATGAATATGTTTGTTATTATAGTTATGATTTCATGCTTATGACATACATGTTACACTGCAGTCTTGATTTTTTTATATATTATCTGAACTTGATCTCTTTTCATATTTTCTATTACGTTAGTATGTTATGATTTCTATATAGATATATACAGTTTCCTAAAAGCATGCACATTGTTTTTTTCTGTATATAAAGTCTTATATTAGCCCTGATTATTTCATTGAGCTCATTGTTGCTCGTTCTTCGTTGTTGCCTTCCAGATAGGAACAACGAGCAACAGAGCGAGTAGCTAGGTATGTCATGTACAGCTTTTGCGTGATAGTTTTAAAAGCTTGTACATATGTTTTTGGTACATATTTTTATTATATTGGATTTAGCATCTCTATATAATTTTCATATTTTGATTATATGATTCCTATTCTTTCAAGTATGTATATGAAATGTAATGTTTATGTATGTTGCAGCGATCTGGTTAGACTAATTCATCACTCATTGGGTCCTGATTATAAAAGTCAGGATAATTGATGGTGAGAGTTGGTCTAATCAATTTGTCAGCCTCTGTCGTACTACGGTTACTAGGGAGTTAGTTGGGGTGTGACAGAAAGTGGTATCAGAGTATGGTTTTTGAATGAAAAGAATAATGGAAGCTTGTTGGATTTAGAAGATGTAAGACTGAGATAAAAAATGAGTTGATTTATACAGAGCTATAGGTTGATAAATTTTTGGTGGGTGACCCTTCACGTGTGCACAATAAAATTAGTATATGATAAATTGTATGTCGATAATAAACTATGGCAATACAAATAAAATCTTCTAAAGAAGAATCAGAAAGTGAGTAAGGCCAACCTCTTAGGCTAAGTGTAGAGCACGAAGTTAGAGCTAAAACTGTTTTGGGCAGAAATGAAAATTAGAACAAGACAAATGCAGACACCAGAACATCTAAGTTGCATGGCATTGCGTAGCCAATCTTACAAGTGATTAATAAAATAGTTTCTATCAAAAGATCCCCACCAGCACAAGGCACAGATATGAAACTGTGGCAGAAGTGGATCGACACTTAAAGATATTTCGGCCTTTCAGGCCACCTGCATTAAAGGGTGTCAGTGGCTCTATAGTTGCTGAAGACTGGCTATTAAAGATCGAACTCTAGATGGTATAATTTGTCCAGAAAACAAAAAAGTAATACTAGCTACATTCACGCTAGAAGTTGAAGCATGGAGATGGTGGCAGACACAATAAAGAGTAAAATTTCAGCTGACACCCACAAATTCAATGAGACGAGTTTGTTAAAGACTTTAAAGATTGGTTTATTCCGTCTTCAACCAGATTAGCACTACAAGTTAAGTTGTTAAATCTAACTTAAAGGTTCAAGATAATTATGCAATATGAGGCAGAATTCACTTCTCTTTCCAGATATACACCCCAATATATTAGCACACAGGAAGAAAGGTGTCACAAATTTATGTGCAATCTCATAGATCAATTGAGGTTGGCATTAGCTCCATTTGAAATTAGTAATTTCTCTGTGCTTGTTGAAAAGTCAAGAAGAATTGAAAATGAGTTGAAGTTTTCTAGTCAGCAGTGACAACATCAGACAAACAAGAAAAAGGATTTTGACAAAAGAGAATGCTTTCAAAGCAAAAAAAACTTAAATCGGAAGGTAAGCAGAAATAATAATAATAAAAAATTCCTTGTAAAAAATGTGAAAAAAATATTTTGGGCAGTGTATGATTGGTTCTGAAGAATGTTACAAATGTGAACAACCAGAACACATTTAAATGAATTGTTTATAGGAAAATAAGAAAGATAGCATACCACAAGCAATCCAAGGATAAGGACATTCCAAATAATTTTTGAAAGGCAGTCAGCCTAGCAGAACTCAATTTTTTAGAAAGCATTCAGTGCAAACAAAGTGAAACTTCAGAACGCAGAACTGAGCAACTAGTAAAAGCTCAAGTTTTTGCAGTTACCCCTCAAGAAGTCAAACAATCTGAAGATGTGGTCACAGGTATGCCCCTAATTCAATATCAGCCTGACACTGTTCTATTCAATTCAAATGCATCACATTCTTTTATTTCTTATGAGATTTATGCCAATTTACCTGTTGATATTATGCATTTTTCTTTTACTTCGTGTTTTGTTATGCCTTCAGGATTTGGGTTTTATGTTAATAGAAAATGTGTATTGCACGTTCATGTTCATGATAAGAAGTTGCCAACATAATTCATTATCATACCAATTCAGACCTTTGATCTTATTCTAGGGTTAGATTGGTTGGTAAATCATTTTGCTATACTTGAATGCTGGAAAAGGGGAGTGAAGCTGAAATCGCCTGGTGAAAAATCATTTTATATCATGTACTTGAAATGCACAATCTTTTTTTATTTCTGTGGTGAAAGTTGGGAAGCCTTTGCAAAGTGGTGAACCGATACTTTTAGCAAAATTAGAAGTGCTCAATAAAGATTTACAAGAATTGAAAACTATCCCAGTAGTTTTAGAATTTCTTGAAGTATTTCCAAAAAAAATTTCAGGGTTACAACCAAAATGAGTAGTTTAATTTGGTATTGATGTGCAACCAAGAACTTTTGCAATATTCAAATCTCCATACAAGATGGCTCCGAAAAAATTGCAGGAATTGAAAAATCAATTATAGGAACTGAAAGATAAGGTTTTATTAGGCTAAGTAATTCATAGTGGAGTGCTCCGGTATTGTTCATCAAGAAGAAGGGTGGATCCATACAGTTATGTATTGATTATAGAGAGTTGAACAAAGTAACAATAAAGAAAAAATATCCTTTGCCCAGGATCGATGATTTATTTGATCAATTAGAGGGTACAACTGTATTTTCCTGAAGTGATCTGAGATTAGGATATCATCATGTCAAATTCAAGGAGGCAGATTAATTAAGATAGCTTTTGGGATCAGGTATGGTCATTATGAATTCTTAGTTATATCTTTTGGTTTAATTAATGCTCTTGTAATTTTCATGGATCTGATGAATCGAATTTTCAAGTCATATGTGGATCAGTTCATAATTACTTTTATTGATGGTTTTTTGATATATTCAAGAATTGGCGACGATCATGATAAGCATTTTAGGATTATGTTGGAGTTGTTGAGGCAAAATCAATTATATGCAAAATCTTCAAAATGTGAATTTTGGTTGTGAAGCATTGGATTTTTGGGACATATTATCAGTTGTCAGGGAATTTCAGTAGATCCTCAGAAGGTAAAAGCAATTGTGGAATGGCCTACACCAAAGAATGTTACAGAGATACACTGTTACACCGTTTCCTTGGTTTGGTGGGATAATGTAGGAGGTTCATCAAAGGATATTTGGTATTTCCTCTCAAGATTTGGCGACATTATTTACATGACATGAAATGTGAAGTTTTCACTAATAATCAAAATCTAAAGCACATTTTCACATAATAAGAGTTGAATTTGAGGCAGTGAAGATGGTTAGATTTGATCAAAGATTGTGATCTAGATATACAATATTATCTGGGTCGAGAAAATGTATGGTCTGTTTGGGGCGACGGTGCAGCACCGCTCTACAGTTTTGTCTGTTTTGGTAAACTGCCATTTGACATGTTTCTCAAAAAGGTGCAGTTGAAATCTATGTTTTCTTGCCACTTCTGGCTAAGTGAGACGGCAGCTTTGTAGTTGCAGTCTGACTTTTAAGAAAAAAAATTGTAATAGTCACCGCAGTTTTTTGAGCATCAATTTATTATTTAGCAGTTTCACAATTGCTTTTTAATAAATTGTAGCTACCCCAAACAGACATGTACTGATCAATACATTGAGGTTTATTAGGTTTGCTACAGTGCAAGGGCATGAGTAGCAACAAACTGTGCATCACAAAAAAGCTGTAAATTAGGATGTTAGGGCTCTAGCGTGATTTCTGTAAGCATGAATCCTTCTCTCTTGTCAATTGAAGCTTTCATTTCCTTCCTCGTCCTTTGGTTTTGGCATTTGTCTCGTTTTTGTGTTTATTCTCATTTTTGGTAGCTGTTAGATGTGTCAGTTTTGTGTCTGAAGTGTTTTAATTGATTTTGCAAGCTTCTGAAAATATTTTAGCATGAAATCAGTGAGGAGAAGTAGGGTTGGAGGTGATAGGATTCAGGGAGAGTGAAATTGGTGATTTCAGAAAGACGAATTTATGTTGAAAGGCCCTTTTGAGGTATGTTTTGGGTTAATACTTGTTATGAGCCGAATTTTATGAAATTTATGTTGTCTACGAGCCACAGGTTGTCTATACGAGTCAACGAGCTCCAGAAAAGCATGTGAACACTCACTGTAAGGCTATTCCATCAAGTTAGGTGAGATAATATTATATTACTTTAAGAAAACTAATATGTCTTCATATGATTTCTATCTTGATACAGATGCATTTAGAACTTCCTACATATTATGAATAAATGTGTGCAATTGAATATGAATGCATATTTACTTTTCTTATGATATATGTAATGTTATGACTAGAATATGCTACATATGACAATGTATATGATATGAATTCCCTTCATATATTCATTTATTATACTTCATGTATATGCCTATGATACATGTAATGTCTAATATAAGATTGATGCAGGAGTGACAATTTAAATGTCACGAGTAATGCTATGGGTAGACTATTACAAGAGTACTTGTAAGTACATTATACATGGATGTAATATTCCTGACTCTTGATATTTATAAGGGAATGCAACTCTGGGGACCATTGGGATTAGGTGGTAATAGAATATTAGTGAATCATAGGTATCAAAGGGGCTATTGATAACTGCTCTAAGTTTTTTGAAATTGTGGCATAGGTCACAATGGGTTGTGTTTTTTTATAGAAATTTGATTGCAGTTATACTCGAGAATAATGTTTGGCAACTTGCAAGTTCTTGCTTTTGAATTTGTTATCCCCTAACGTGAGTGTTTTTCTTACGAGCTTATAAAACAACCCATGTATTGAATGTTCAAAAGATCAGCTTCTTGAGCCAATTGAGGAAAAAATTCAGTATGTTGAGTAGCAACTGAGAAAGTATTATTTGTGAAGTTACTTTCTAGTTTGGAATCGGTTCTTAAAGTCTTAATGCTTGAATGAAATTTGGGATGACTACCCTGCCACAATCATGCCTGAAACTTTAATGTGAATGACATTTCGAGTATTGTGAAAGATCCCCCCCCCCTCCCAACAAGTCTGGAAGAAGTCGTCATATGATAAGATGTGGGAAGACTACTCCACTACAACTGTGTCAGAGGCGTTGAAGTGAACAACCTTTTAATACTGCAGTGAAGGATTCCCCCCACATCGAAGAATGCTTTAGAAATGATCTGAGGTGCAAGGAGGTTCATTCGCCAATTGGATAATGTATATCATTAGAAAACAAAATAGAAGCTTGTTGTCTCAAACATGAAGACAATGTTGAACGAAACTTTGTTTCCCACAGAGGGCGCCAAACTAATGTGTGTCAAAAATTATGCGACAGCGAAGTAAGGAATTATCATCTTAGCGTTACACGAAATCCCAACACACACTCGGATAATTAAAGAGAAGTAGGAGAAAACACCTTAATTTTTTACATGAAAAACTCTAGAAAGGAGGAAGCATCATGAGGCCTAACCCTGTTAAAATAATCTACTATGAATGGTGAGTATATATGTTCACTCTTCTAAATTAGGGAAGATAGAGTTATAAGTTGATCATGGTAAATGCACTATAGTAGATCATTGATAATAGTTTTGGTATGGTTGTAGTTCTCGATGATAGCATGCTACAAGGGTCATAGTCAATTACTATGTAAGTAGAAGTCCATGTAATGTTGTAGATGGTTGTTGTAGCATCAGTTTGTCATATAGGTCATAGTTGAAATCCATCGTAGTAGTGGATCGAAGATGGTTGTTTCAAGAGCATCGATGGGCTACAGAGACCACAGTAGGAAGATGTGAACCACGTAAATTATAGTTGTTCATATAGTCTGTAGTGGTGGACTGTAATGATGTTCGTAAGCTCGACCGGAATTAGGAGCTACACAAGTTGTGAATCACATAAGTCATAATTAGTCGCATAGGCCGTAGTGGCGAGTTATAATAATTTTTGTAAGATGCAAAGGCCAGAGTTAGGAGTTGTATAAGTTGTGGACCACGTAGGCCAGAGTTAGGAGTTGTATAAGTTGTGGACCACGTAGGCCAGAGTTAGGCACGTAAGTCGTGGTGATAAGTTGTGACAACGACCGTAGGCCTTAGAGGTCAAAGTTGAGAGTCGCGAAAGATATGAACAACGCAAGCTGTATTTGGTCGCATAGGTCGTAGTGGTTAGTTGTGATGTCGTTCGTGGCTCACAAGGCGGAATTTAGAAGCTACATGAGTTGTGGGCCACATAGGTCGTAGTTGCTTACAAAAAGCTATAGTGGTGAGTTGTGATGTTGTTCGGAAACCACAAGGGCTAGAGTCAGAAGCTACATGACTGGTGGGCAATGTAGGTTGCAATTGATCACGTAAGTTGTAGTGGCGAGCTGACGTTTGTCGCATGTGCCAGAGTCAGAAGCTGCATGAGTTGTGGACAATGTAGGTCGTAATTGATCGCGTTTGTTGTAGCAGTGAGTCGGGATGATGTCCGTAGACTGCATGGACTAAATTTAAGAGCCACACAAGTTGTGGATCACATGGGCAATAGTTGGTCACATATGATATAGTTGTGAGCTATGACAACGTTCGTAAGTCGCAGGGGTTACATAGGTTGTAGTGGTGAACTATGATAACGTCCGTAGGCCAGAGGGGCCAAAGTCGGAAGCTGCATAAGTTGTAAGTCATGTAGATTGTACATGATCACATAGGTCATCGTAGTGAGTTGCAAAGATGTCTGCAGGTTGTAGGGGCTGGAGTTAGGAGCTGCACCTGTTGTGAGCCACATAGGTCATAGTTGATCAAGTATGTTGTAGTGGTGAGTTGTGATGATGTTTGTAAGTCGTAAATATTAGAGTTTAGAGTTGCACGAGCTGTGTATCATGTAAGCATAGTGGTAACTATGATGGTGTTCGTAGGCCCCAAAAAGCTAGAGTTGAAAGTTGCATGAGAAGTGGACTATTAGGTTGTAGTTGGTTGCATAGATTAATAATAGTGCGCTGTGATGACATTTATTTGTCATAAAAGAGCAAATCTAGGAGATGTTCAGAGGGAGCTTTAAGAGTAAGAAGAAAATCACCATCTTCAAGGTGCATTGTTACACCGTCTTCAACAACTATATATGGGGTGTATTGTTACACCATCATTAGGGTGTGTCGTTGCATTGTATTCATGGTGTGTTATTACACCATCTTTGGGAGGCACTTTCGTACCGTATATGGGGTGTATTGTTACACCACTATCGCAGTGTGTCGTTGCATCGCATTCGGAGTGTGTTGTTACACTGTGTACTGAACAATGTGTTGTTCGGCTAGGTGCTTCACTGTTTCACAACGTATACCAAGATTTTGCAATGCAAGTTGTGCCTCCATAGAGGACTTCACTAAAAGTAAGTGGTGGCAAATAGTCTGACGGGTGGTGATTGAAAATGGTCAGCAGCTGTAGGAGAGGGAGGAATCCGCTGACTTTCAGTGTATAAACAATGTTAAGCTTCAGCTCCTCTAAAGTTCAATCTTCTTCAAGCTCTAAATCTAGTTCCCCTCTCAAGGGAGGGTTAGGTTTCAATAGAGTCAAGATTGCAAATAATGAGATTCTAAACCACTTCATCGGACGACCGACAAATAATCCTTTGATCATATGACACTCGATGTGCATTTGAGTGCCTTAATGATTTCTGAAGGAGAATTGTATTAGGAAAACCAAATGCAATTGCTCATCCTACAATTTTCACTAGAAGAAGTCTATTTAGTAGCATATTTAGCAGGGATTTAACTTTAAACTTTGCAAAATAGTTTCTTTGAACAAGTTGAATTCATAAAATTTTGGATTCTATTTCAGTTTCAGGCAGGAGGGAATGAGGAAAAGATTGTAACATTCATTTAATAAATATTATCTATCTAATATCAAGTAATTAATTTACCAATATTTGCGTTTTGATTTGATTAACGAAACGTTTATTAATTTTATAATTTATTAAAGATTAATTATGAAGAAATTATAAAATTAAATTTTAAATTTTATTTTAACTAATTTAATTAAAGCTAATAATATTTTACATTTTTATTTACATGCATGATAAATAAATAAATATTTTCATTTAATTAGTATTAATGCTAATTAATCATTAATTATTTTAATAAAAAATATAGTTAAATTAATTAGTGAATATTAATGTACTAAATAATGATTTTTTTTATTGAAATTCTAGGATGATAAATTTCCTTAATAAATAGCTAATTAATAATTAATAGTATTAACTAATTCAAAAATAAATTAAAATTAAATAACACTTAACTAATTAAATCATCAAATAATTAGTATTAAAATTTCATCTAAACTAAAACTTAGGAATAAGTTGTTAAATAGTTAACTAGGATTAATCAAATCTAATTCTATCATACTAAATTGTTTTCAATATTCATCAGATCAAAAAAAAATTACCATATCAGAGCATACAAAATCCATTAAATCCTCCAATTAAATCTCAAAGTTGTTCCTAAAATAAATAAATAAATAAATCTAAACCATTTTTTTTGTTTTTTATTATTATAATTATTATTATTTTAATACAGCAAAACCTCAATATCAAAACAGTTACAAAGGCGTTACATGATTCATTTCATCAAGAAAAAGGCAGCCAAAAACAATATTGAAGAAGTCATTACCTTTCATGACTCTCTGCTGTCCAACAATAGCTTCAGTATCATACTTGCATGCCCTGCTGCAATCAGGGCAATATGTCACCTGAGATTTGGAGCAATTAATACAGGCCAGATTTAGCAAATAGCCATGGATTTATATCATAAATTCCATAAGGTTTGAAACTGACATATATGGATCATTTGTAAACCTCAAGCAAACATATCATGCAGCTACTATAAAAGGCCAAGAAGAAAAAGAGATTTTATTTTGGGAGATTTCCATACATACCACTCCATGCTTATGTAATTACATATTAAAAACCTAAACTTTAAACGTTAAAAGGAAGCCCCCCTGGCCAAAAGCAAGAAAAAGGTGTATTTCACATTTTAAAAGATAAAACAGTGGTAGTTTTGATCTGATACGAACGATTTGGGTGGTATAAATATAAAAAGTAAAATTTAGGTGTTGGATATGTAAATACATAGGATTTGGAAGGTCTGTATGAAAATGCCACTTTTATCTTTTGAACATTTCCATTCATCCCTAATAAATACTAGAAAATATTTTTCCAACAAGCCTTTTAAGGCTCGGTTAACTCTCATTGATGGCCACATACCTCTCCAGAAGGTTTTAGTTTCACTTTAATGAAAAGAAATACAATATGTTACCAAAAGTAGGATAGCGGTAAGAGAATCTCTGCGTACACTCTAAGTACTAGAGAACAACTTACTGCATCCCTTCCATTAGTAAACCTTTTAAGATTCTAAATACAATAGAAAGTTCGGTGAAGATCGTCTAATAAAATGCATGTGATGCATTTTGGGTCATTGGGTCTAGTTATCTTAGGATAGTTTTGTTGCATTTTTATTCTTATGTTGTATTTTCTTTTTGGACAATTATGCTGTTGGAGTCCAAATGATGTAAAATTGGCCCTATGTTTCTTGGTTAATTATTATGTTTGTGCGCACTATGTCATGTATTATATCAGATGATATTGTGTTCAGGACTGTAGGATCAATCCCACGCATGATATCCATAAGTAATTAAAAGTAGAATCAATCATGTGCATAATATCCAGATGAAATTAAGCAATTAGTGTATAATTATGAGTTTACAATTAATTATTAATGTGACTATAAAGAATGAATAAATAGTACTAATTGCTCTAAAATGGTGTAAATAGCCTTGATTGCATAAGCATAACTTTAGGCATAATCTGTGTTCTTATTTTACTCTTCTTTTTCTATTCTAAACCTTAAAATTCTTGTATAAATATCAGTCTTCTTTGTACAATGAAAAAAATAAGAGATTCATATATTATTCTCTAACATGGTACCAGAGAAAACACGATTCTGAGCATTACCATCTCCTCTTCTTCTCTAGTAAAATCTCGAAGCAATAGCTCGCTGATGGCCTCCCCCACGCTCTCTCTAGGCTAAAACACATGGTAGACAAAACTCAAAATTCAGTCAAGCTTAAATCTAGCAAAATTCGATAATCCTAACAACCACTTTTTATCTTCAGTACTCATATCAACCCGGTCTCGTGCTCGTTACACAACCGCTGAATGGAGAAAACTACAATACCTGATTTCGTGCCATGTTGATGGCTCTCAGCATCAAAAACAAAGAAGGTTTCGTTAACGGCACAATCAAGGAACCACCAGAGACGTCCGCCACAAAACTTCAACAACAAAGGCGCTACAACAACCTTGTCAAGGCATGATTGTTTAATTTAATTGCAGAAGACATTGGAGCAAATATAATATACAATGAGAATGCCCATGAAATTTGGCTCGACTTGAAGGAACGTTTTTCTTGTACCAAAAGCTTTTGTATTTTCCATGTCGAAGAAGCCATCCACGATTGCAAGCAAGGCGATATGACAGTTGGAGCTTATTACACCAAGCTCAAAGGCCTATGGGATGAACGTGACACCCTCTAAAACATTCCTAAATGCACGTGTGGTGTCATGAAGGAAGTGATGCAGTTTCAACAAAATCAGAAAACCATGAAATTTTCTCATGGGCCTTAATGAAACATACACCGGTATAAGCGGGCAGATTTTGCTCATGGATCCCCTTCCCAATGTCAGCAAGACACATTCTCTCACGCTCCAAGAGGAAAAGCAGCGTAGGATGAACTATGGAAGTGTCGTAGTAGAGCGCTTCGACTTTTTCCATGATAACACACGGAAACCAGAGAGCGTTTTCACGCCTAAAAGTCCTCATTTAAAGTGTGAAATATGTGACAAAATTGGGCATACAACAGACATATGTCGAGCACATCTCAAATGCAATTATTATGGATGGCAGGGATACCATCAATGATTGTAGACAGCTGCAAAGGGCCAATCCAACGGACAACAAATTTGAACGGAAAAATTTTGCTTCCAAAGCCAACCATGCCGATGTCAATACATCAACAAGTTCTGCACCATTCACCCTTACAGCCGAACAATATCAAAATCTCATCTCAATACTTGCAAAGAACAAATCTAATTCGATGGCTAATCATGTTAGCAGTACATCAACCATGAGTGATATCTCAGGTAAAACTTTGTGTCTAAGTTTTTTGTTAAAGAAATGTGTTGGATTCTTGACACAGGAACAACGGATCACATGGTATATTCAGTCAACCTACTGACTACAAAATTCAGTATCACCAATTGAAAAATTCTTGTCTAAAGAAACTATTACAACTGTCACGCACATAGGAAACATCCATTTTAATGACTTCATTCTACAAAATGTTCTGTGTCCCTTCCTTCAAATTAAATTTGATTTTCATTGACAAATTTGTGATTGATTCACAATGTGTTGTCATTTTTAATAATCACACTGTGTGCTACAGGACCAATAATCGGAGAAGATGATTGGGACGGGAACTAAAAGAGGACTCTACTACCTTGATACTCCACAAAAGAGCAAGTGCAATGTTGGTACTTCACCATACCCAAATCTCTGGCATACGTCTAGGCCACCCATCAAATAAAGTTTCCAATTTGTTTATTTTCTCAATTAAAGACAAGAAAATGTAATGCTTTTGTTTGTTTAATTTATCCATTGGCTAAACAAACTCATTCATCTATTCAAACAAGTTCTATTCGCTCAAAAACAACTTTTGAATTAATTCACATTGACATTTGGGGAGGATACCAAGTTCCTTCAATCACATAAGCACGGTATTTTCAAACAATTGTTAATGATTATACTCGATGCACATGTACTTATTTGATGAACCATAAATCAAATACACATTCATACATCATTAAGTTCATAAACCTTCTTGAAACATAATTCAGTCTAAAGGTCAAAATCATTTGAAGTAATAATAGTGTTGAATTCATATTGAGGAATCTTTAGCTCGACAAAGACATCATTCAGCAATCCAGTTGTGTTTTCACTCCGCAACAAAATGGTGTAGCCGAAAGAAAACATCGTCATCTACTCAACATAGCCCGAGTCTTATTGTTTCAAGCCAATTTACCCAAAAAATTTTGGGAAGATGCAATCTTAATTAGCGTCTACCTAATTAACAGAACACCAACATCCATTCTACAAGGAAAGACTCCTTTCAAAATGCTCTTCCAAATACAACTCACATATGATCATTTACACGTGTTTGGGTGTCTTTGTTTTGCTTCAACACACCATCAGCGACCAACCAAGTTTGATCCCAGCGACCAACCAAGTTTGATCCCAGAGAAATTCGATGTCTTTTCTTAGCGTATCCATACAAAAGGGCTATAGAGTCTATGACCTTTCAACTAGAAAAATTTTTGTATCACGAAATGTTCTTTTCTATGAAAACAATTTTCCTTTCCCTTCTTTCTCTACAGATAATCGTTCAATTCCGCAATTCACCACCCACACGGACATGTCTTCATTCGATGAATTACCTCAAGAAGATATTCCATCTTCTCAAAACAAAGAAATCCCCTCTCAAGAGACTCATTCACCTTCACTCACTCAAAATTTATCCTCAGAATAGCCTGCGACTAAGGAATCTCAATAGATCTTCAGAAGTTGAAGGCAATTGTGAAATGGCCTACTCCAAAGAATATTACTGAGGTATGTAGTTTTCTTAGTTTGATTGGATATTACAAGAGATTCGTAAAGGGTTTTTCACAAATAGTTATTCCTTCGTCCAAGCTGATGAGTGAAGACATCAAATTTGAGTAAAATGCAAAATGTGAGCACAATTTTTAAGAGTTGAAATATTTGACTACTGCTTCAGTGAGCTATTCATCAGGTAGAAAAGGATTTCAAATTTAAAATGACGCATCTTTGCAAGGCTTGTTGCATTTTAATGCAAAATAAAAAGATGATAGTCCATGCATATAGACAATTGAAGCCACATGAGAGGAATAATTTGAGCATGATTTGGAGTTAGTTGTTGAAGCGTTTGCACTCAAGGTTTTGGCAAAATTATTTGAATGGCATGAAATGTGAAGCCTTCATTGATCATTAGAGTTTAAATTACATTTTCACACACAAAAAAAATGAATTTGAGGCGGTGAATATGGTTAGAGCGGATCAAAGATTATGATATGAATATACAGTAATTTTTTGGCCGAGCAAATATAGTTGTCGATGCATCAAGTCGTAAATCCACAAGTAGTGCAAGCTGTATTATCACTCAAATGTCAGAGTTTGATTAACGAAATTGATTTCTTATAGTTGGAAGTTAGAAGACCAGAAGATAGTGAATATTTACATCAGTTGATAGTGCAACCTACTTTGATAGATGGAATCTAGGCAGCTCTAAAAAGTGATAGTGAATATCTGAGACTCCTGAAACAATTTCAATCAAGAAAGATGTCAAATATGACTGTTGATTAATGACATTATTAGAAATAAGTTGCAGTTATGGGTACTGCTGATTCTTAATTAAGATAGAAAATTATATATGAAGTTCATCATTCAGGACAGTATTCGTCCAAGCAGCTCTAAAATGTACAAAGATTTGAAATTGGTATTTTGGTTGTCAGGTATGAAGAAGGATGTTGCTCAATATGTATCTCAATATCAAGCATACAGATTGTAAAGGCCGAGCATATGAAACACAATGGATTGCTACAATCGTTTTCTGTAACTGAATGGAAATGGGAAAACAATACCATGGATTTTGTAAAGGATTTCCTCGATTCAGACTGAGCCACAATAGTATTTGGGTCATTACTAATAAGCTAACCAAATCAATTTACTTTTTGCCAATCAGACAAATTCAGTTGAAAAGTTGGCTAGATTATATGTCAAAGAAATTATCAGTTTGAAAAGTATTCCAAAAGTTATGATTTATGACAGAGATGAAACATTTACGTTCAGGTTGTGGAAAAGCATTCAGCAAAGTTTGGATACAAAGCTACATTTCAGTACTACTTTTCATCCACAAACTGAAGGACAATCTGAATAAACAATTCAGATATTGGAAGATTTGTTGCGGCTTTATGTTTTCAACTTTTGAGGCAGTTGGGAAGATCACATTCTAAAGATCGAGTTTGCCTACAACAATAGACATTAGTCTAGTATCAAAATGGCTACTTATGAAGCACTATATGGCAAAAAATGCAGAATTCCATTAAGTTTGGTCGAAGTTGGTGAACGTCAAATGTTAAGTCATGATTTAGTTAATGAACCTACAAAGAAAATCAGAATAATCAAAGATAGATTGGAAGCTGTTCGGGATTGACAGCAAAAATATCATGACCCAAAACACAAAGTAGTAGAATTTGAGATTGGTGATTTCGTATTTTTGAAAGTCAAACCTATGAAAGGTACAACTAAAATTCGTCAGGAAAGCAAGATTATTCAATATTTTTGAAATTATAGAAAGGATCGGTCCAGTTGCCTACAAATTAGCGTTATCAGCAAATATGTCAAATATTCAAAATGTGTTTCACATTTCACTACTGAGAAAATGGGTTTAAAATTCGAAGTAGAGGATTTCACATGAAAACATCCAAAGAATTTAACTTATATTGAAAAGCCTGTAATGTATTTTAGAAACTGATGTCAAGAAGCTGAGAAACAAACACATTCCTTTTGTCAAAAGCGTTGAACATAGTTTACGAGTTTCGTGTGGATTTTAATACTAAATCCATGAAGGGAAAAGGAGGATTGAGGTGTCAAAATGAAGAAAGAAGAAGTTTGGGCGAATCAGAAAGATTGGGTTATGCTGAGAAGCTCGTTTGAGGTATGTGTTGGCATTTAAGACATGCTTTGGGTCAATTCACATTATGAACTAATTTTTATGAAAGCCTGCGTTGTCTAAGAATTTCAAGTTGTTTACACAAGGTAATGAGAGCGTGAAGAAACTCGTCATAGAGCTGCTTCGTCAAGTCAGGTGATAGAAGCTTGCACTAATTTAAGAAAAATAATTTTCTATAGGTTTTCATGAGATTCCACATTTGACATTAATGCGTTTAAAATTTGCTACATATTGTGAATGAATACATGCATTGAATGTATGAATCCAAACTGATTTTTTCTTAAAATGCAAGTGATATTATTATGCTATGATCATGCTATGATACATATGACTATGTTTATAATATTAATTATCTGCGGGTATTCATTTGTAATAATTCATACATGGGATATATGAAATACCTATGAATATATGCTACAGGTATTATGCTTTAAGAAATATCACAAAAAAAATGTTATATGTAGACTATTGCATAAGTGCTTATAAATATATTATGAAGTGATGTGAAAATTCAGGCTTCTGTTGTTCAGACAGTCACGAAACTCTGAAGATCGTTGTGTTCAAATGGAGAGAAAATGTAAAAATCTGTTGCTATCAAGGGGGCTTTTGATAACCGATATTTTATATGATATATGGGGCATGGTGACTACTCATTGTATGATAATATGAAAATAATTAAGACGCATACATTTACAAGCAACATTATTATGCGATGATATTAAAACCCACATTGAACCTAGTATGGCTGCATTAGTAGATGTAAAATAAAATTTCATGAATAGCAATTTATTAGTTAATTGATCATAAGCATCATATTATAACTAAATTCAGGATGTAATGCTATATTTAGACGCAGAAATGTCATTAAAATTTGATGACAATTTAATGATATTCATTACCAAACAATACATATTTGAAATCATATATTTTTTGTTCATATTGCATGCCTGCAAATCGTGATTATTTGTTGAATTTTAATTCATCAAACCCACTTGCCATAATTTTTTATAAGTTGTTTTGGTATGTTTGTTGGACCATTGCCACAAAGACATTTTTCTAATAATAGATTTTATTTTGATATTTTTAAAATTCATGTACTTCATTTGTATTTTAGGTAGTCCTGTCAGTGCTCTTCTTGTTTCTTTTTTTTCCTTTTGACTATGATGTTTCATTTAATCAGGTTATAATGGTAATTGAATTCTAATTATGGAATATTGAAATAAAATTTGTTGTATCTTGCTCTGGCTCATTATTGACATTGTTTGCACATGAATTATTTTTATAAGTACAAATATATTTATAACCTTTCATCACTTTTCATGTTGTTGTTTTTGTTGTAGTTGTATCACTTTTTGTGTTGTTGGAGTATATCTGAAACCGAAATAGTTCGGAAAACACAGAAAATTTTCACTAATATTAAAATAGGGTTTCACCATGACTCAAATAAAAAAAAAACGACACAAAACACAGAACACACAAGCAAATACTTCTAAACGTATTCCAACGGGTGGTGGAGTTCAGCTAGAGGGATAGAGATGACTAGGAGGAATGACGGCAGTCACGGGAGGCGAGTGGCAGCGAAAGGATGGTGCGGAACTGTAGGACAACATGTGGGAAAAAGTTATAGGTGGTCAGCAACGTAGTGGGGTTATTGGGAGAAGCTTAAAAGGAGATAGGAAAGCGGGTCAGCAGTAATAATCTGTGGGAAGAGAAAATGGCTGAGGGGTGATGGAAGGAGAGTACAGTCGAAGCACTACCACCTCCGATACATCCCACAAAGAGGAAAATAACTCCACACAAGAGATCTGAAAAGAAACACACCAAGAACTGACTCCCTACATACCTAAGACAGCAATTTACAGGCTCTCTCTAGACGGAGAAAGCTTCTACACAAAGGAAGAGAGTGGGAAGATTAGAGATATCCAGAGAGCACTCCCTAAAGCGACCGATTCATGGCCCCCAAAGTCATATCGCTATAGTTTGCGATCCCCGCTGCGATTCTTCCCGCCTTCGCGCAAGAACTCCAGCAATCACGTTCCCTCGCAAGGATTCGAGAACTTCGCTCTGCCTTTTGCGGTGCTCTCGATTCTGCGATGCCAAGCAGGCTAGCCCTGCAGTTTGAAACTCCTGAATCAGGCATTGTACAGCGCCCCGAACCAGACATTGTTTTAGCTCCCATAATTAGGAGCTAACATTAATATCGCCTTATGCACCCAAGATGTAACAAATCTAAGCACATAATGAGCTAATGTTATATCTAATGTACCTATATGATCACTCTTAAAAAATCTCACACTAGTAAGGTCATATTACATATTCTTCGATTATAAGAGTTTGTACCAAATGTCACCAAAAAAACGAGTGATTAAAATTGGTGCCTTTTGATTGCTTGGTGCACTACAAAAATGCTAATGTTATAATACAATCAAAGCCAAAGCCCAAATTTTACCTAATGACTCAACCCCTTATGTTGTAAATCATTTGATAGACTTGGTATGACATATAGTCCTCTATTAGTTGATGTCAACTTAAAATTGTTCCATTAAATAAATATTCACTCCAAGTCTACAAGTCCCCATGGAGGACACAACCCATGCTTGTTGATACAGGTCATTTGGTCAGGCGAGGTAAACTAACTCCACTTACAAGTAGACCAAAATCCAAAACAACCCAAAAAGACTGAAACATGGAAACTTGATTAATTTTTTCATCCATCACAATTAACTTTAAAACTAAACTATTGCACCATACCATAAACTCTTAGTATTTGATGCCCAGCTTTAATTAAAAGTTCCGTCACTAAGAGGAGTGATTGATCAAAGAGCTTGTACTCACAGAAAACCTAAAAGTGTTTTTTTTAAGTCCTCACAAAAATACAACAACAACAAAGCCTTAATCCCACTACGTGGAGTACGTCCTCACAAAATTGAGAGGGAAATTTTTAGATGGTGTATCATTTAAAGTCCTAATCTGCCTTTGAAAAACTGACCCAAAACACAAAAACATTCCAAGAGAGCAGGGAGTAAATTTTTGGAGCCCACAGTTTGGTGTTTCCATTTCAAAAAAAAATATATATGTGTATATATTAAATGACTTAAAAAATGAATGTTCTCTATGAAAAAAAAAAGGAACATATGTGAACTGTACCTCTAAAATCTTTGGCATGAACCCACAGTCCAACATGACATCGACCCCATACATAGCCCTCGAAAAAGATGAATGCATCTCAGGATGTACTGTAGCGGCTGAATCAAACACAGACCTGATCATGTTCCTTATGCTTTCATGGATATCCAACCATTTCACTGCAGTGCAAAATGCATTATCAAATCATAATATGGATAGTCCGATTAATGCCAGAACCATCATAGTTTTTTCAGGGATTAGGGTACAAAAAATGTAGAAAATGACCTTGATGTTCCTCTTCAAACTCTTGAACAAATTCTGGCGTGTTCATGTGATTTAGTCTTCCTATGTAATTCTGTTTTAAAAATGTAGCTCAATGTTAAAGCAGACTAATTTACTTAAAATCTATTCCCCCACCCCCCACAGCCACTGCCCACCAAAAAAAAAAAAAGAATAATAATAATTAATTAATTAAAAACAAAAATAATTTATGGAAGATGAATTCAAGAAAAATTGAGGTTAGATGGTACAGTTTGACTTTGTAATAAAAAATAAAATTGAAATGGTTATTATAATTTTACTCGTTGCATGGCTATGATCAACAATTATTCATTACAAGTAATAAGATTGGCTCTCTTAATGCCATCACAACAAACTATAAGTAAAAGAACACTGTAAGAACGATCCATTAATAATCCAAGTTAAGAAAAAGAGAAATGCTCAAAACGGTTATTAGACAATTTGCAAAGAGTCGTTTTAATCCCAAACAATTTAAAGTTCTAATTTAGTCCCCCCACTCCTTAAATGTGTTCCAAAATAATCCCAAAATTAAAATCATTGTTTAGTTTGACTAAAATTTTGCCCAAAGTTCATGAATGAGGTAGGAAATAAAGGTATTTTTAGAAAATTATGTTTTTATACCATTTGATTTGTGTGCAACACCTTCATTTTCTAACCTCATTTGTAAATTCTGCATGAAATTTTTATCAAATTATACAAATACTAAAACTATAGAACTATTTTGGATCAGCATTCAAGGGGTTAGCGGATGAAATTGAATAATTCTGAAATGACCCCCACAAATAGTCTAAAATAACTTGAACTTTTTCACGAAAAAAAAATTTACCATCACTGTGAAATGCGTTTCATAATCAAAAAGGCTGCTCTTTTCCAAAGTGAACTGATTATTAGCCAGCCTAACCTGTGACAAGGAAAGAGGGTGGTTAATAAATGCAATATCAAGGAAGACAAAACTTCAACTTCTTTTGTCATAAAAATGTTTAAATCGAGCATTTTTACTTGAGCATGATAAAAAAGTATAGCATACCCAGAAAACATCAGCAAGAAAAATTTCTATAGGTTTCATGCTGCGAACCAAGACTATGTAGCGAAGGTCAAATTTTCTTCCCTTGAACAACGCCGGGCGTTCGATATACTTTTGGCATATTTTTGGGCCAGTCTCAATGAGACGGATGATTGCAGATATATCATCAGTAACGGTAGTGTCTATCGTCCTTGCCATGTTCCACGGTTTTAAAATCCACAAGTTGTCAAGGCCAGCCTGTTTCCTCATAAGGTAATCTCCTATGAGTTGAGAAAGTTGCGTCTCTAAGTTATATGTAGGCTGAAGCCATTTAGGAGAACCATGCGCCTGCTTGTATAAGGAAAAAGAAGAAACAAGCCAAAAAAATTGAATTATAAAGAAGATTACAAATGTCAATGGCTTTCACCACTAAATACATACCTGAAAATTTTCACTGCACAAATGCCGAGTAAAAAGTTAAACCAAAAAAAATACCAAAAAGAAAAGCCATTGCTTACAGTAATTACTCACTTTTGGAATGACAATACGCTGAATGCTTATACTGAAAGTAAGAAAACAAATGCTACCTTATTTATCAAATGATAATTACACGTCGTTTTAAAGTTAAAGGTTATGGAGGCAATAAACGCTTTATTTTTGACACTAGTGAATGTAGTACATGTAGAGATCTGGGAACAGGCAAACTATATATTGCTTGTCTGTAAAGAAATTTCTGAAATAATATAGGAAAAGGAAAAACAAAACAAGCAATTCACTGCATCATACAAGCATATCAAATGTCTAAGATTCAATTCTCAAGCAACATGAAGCTAATTATCACAAGTCTGCAAATTAAAAAACAGGGGATGCTGGAATAAGAATGGCCCAATATCCACTCTCTTGTTTATGTTTGACAGCGCCATAAAGCTACTGCCACACACAATTTAGATAAGAATAATGGAGTATAATTTGTGTCCGACATGTCATTTTGAGTCGAGTTCGAATAAGTTCTCTATCATAACTCCAAATTAAAGATTTTGCCTCCCCGGCTTGAGATAAAGATACATTTAGTTAAACATCATTGATTTTGAGTCAACTGTCAAGTTGACTTTATTGAATCTATAAAATTATTATTATTATTATTATTATTATTATTATTATTATTATTATTATTATTATTATTATATATACAGTTTTTAAGGTAGCACTTATATATACAATATTATATACACAAAATGTAAGTTTTATGCATGCATGAACACAACCGAAGACAGACGTATCATGTAAAACTAAGTATGCAATTCAGTAAAGGAACAAGAAGGATGAGCAGGAAAAGGCAGAATCTATAGATACTGGGATAAACAAAATTCCTTGCAAAAAGAAACTGGAAGAATTCTCAATAATAAGAGATTTCAACGTATAATTTGTCAAGTATACTCGCCACTTTTAATTATAGATAAATACTGACACGGGGCTTTGGAGGCCGGATGAACCGGCTTGTTGGATGACCGACTAAAACGACTAGGATAAATCCCGTTCCAGCCCCCTGCTGGACCAGCCGGCCTTCAGAGAGCGTGAGATACCGCGCCTCCCCTTCCTTGCTTGTTGTGTTTGTTCGCCACCCTTCTCCCCTTCCTGCATATTTTATCTATTAACAATTATATATTTGTGGTTTGTTTGCTTAGGGTTCAGATTAGTATGTGTTTTTCCCTCAGATTTATGTGTGGAGTCTTCTTCTCTTTCGAGGGATCCGACAACAGGTGTTGCTTCAGTTGTATCCTGCTCTGAGGTTGTGTTGTAAGCGCTCTGATTTCCTCCTTACACTCTTCCTTCCCTTCCATAGCCGCCGGCCTGTACCCCCACCTCAACGTTCCCCCACCTTTCGCCCATTTTCCTGCCACAAACCTGCTGTCCACCTTATCTAGTCGCCCCAACCTGCACAGCCACTATCCTATCTCCTTCTCATAAGTGCCGCAACCACTCCTACCATCTCCCCTACTTTCGTGACCCCTTCCCATGCTATCTCCCGTTGCTACCGCCACCGCCACCGCCTTTCCACCCTATAGTTGACGCCAGCACTCTTCCCCCTAATCTTAGCCACCGGCCACCATACGCCGCCATTCTAGCCACCTACTCCACGCCATCTACCACTGCTACCCTCTATCGCCTCGCCATCACCACCACCGTCCCCGGATATTATCCGGCCCTAGTCAAAGATTGTAGTTTGTTGTGTTTTTGCTTATGTTTTGAGTTGTATCTAAAACCATAATCATTTGCTAGATAAAATTTGTTTCGATTATCACGGGCCTGATTATTGCTAGTATCATTTCGTATCAAAGTTAGTCTAACCCTAGTCATATCCTAGGGTTTTCTAGCATCCGCCTCTGCTCAAGCCACCTACAACAAAAAATTTATTTCTTAACACCCACCAAACCATAGCAAATTTTGACCTAACCCTAATTTTCCTTTGCTGATTTTCAAAATCAACAACCTCAAATTAAAATTTTCACACCATCAATTAGTCTCATTCTCCCTATTTCACCTCCCAACCCCAAAAGCTGCCCATGCCACCAAGGAGATACATGCCCGAACCTACCCGAGAAGAAATAAAATGAGAGATCCGCCAACTTCTGCAGAGATTGACGAACATTGAATGTGAGACTCAAGAGAGAGATTCAGAGGGACTTACCCTCAATGGTGACTGAAAAGGAGAACTGGACAAAAACTTCAACCGCTTCCATAAGGAGGATTTCAGTGATGACGATGAAAGGCCACGGTGTTTCGAAATTCAGTATCAAAGGAGGCCTAGAGAAGAGACATCAGATGGAGGACACAGAAACTAGGAAATCAAGATGGATCTACCAGAGTTGAGAGAGATACGGATCCAGGTAAATTTATTGATTGGCTACGATCTGTTGAAAGGTTTTTCGAATATAAAGATGTGTTAGAGGATAAGTGGATAAAATTAGTTGCTATCAACTTGAAAAAAAAGCATTTATTTGTATTAGGAGAGCTTACAGTGAAAGAGGAAAAAAGAAGACAACCAGAAGATTACTAAATGAGAGAAGGCAAAAAAAGCAATGTAGAAAAAATACCTTCCACATCATTATCGACAAAACATGTTTCTGAGGCTCCACCATCTGCAACAGCGCGACCATTCAATGGAGGAGTTCACAGTTCAGTTCAACCACTTACAGATGAAATGCGAGCTGAAAAAGCCGGAGGAGCACACCGTAGACCGGTACCATAGGGGCCTGAAGTTCGCTATTAGCAATGTGGTACAGTTGCGGTCGTATTGGTCAGATGGGGATGTCCAGACCTTAGCACTGGAAGTAGAAAGGTAGCAGAAACAGAGCAGGCAACCACCACCGATTTGGCAACCAACCACAGTCGACGACTACCAGCAGGAGCATGCCTTAAGGAGTTAAAAAAACTGGTTCGAATAAGAATAGAGCCACCCAAGGAGAAGAATCATGAAAAACGTAGCATGCTTACTACAGTCCACGCCAGAAAATGCTTCAGATGACAGATTCAGACACATCGCCTCCCACTTTCTGATGAACTAAGTTGTGTCTTTCATTGCGCAGGGCGCCGTGAAGGAGGTTAAAGATGAGGAAACAGCTAAGCAATAGGTTGAGGATATCATCTTCCACTAAATGAAGGAGAGGCGCTTGTGATTTGATGAGTCCTATAGATTGAGGATAGGAGAGATCCAAAGTAACTTCACCACAACATATTCTAAACCATTATATAGAGAACGAAAAGGTATTGAGTCTCATCATCGATGGGGGAGCAGCAAGAACGTTGCATCTACGCAGATGATAGAGAAACTAGGTCCCATGACTCAAATGCACTCCAAGCCATATTCTATGACATGTCTGATGTAGATCAGATGTGCTTAGTGGAGTTTTTTATCAGTAGTCAACTAAAAAATTAAGTGTGGTGCGATATCGTCCCAATGGAAGCCTATCACCTTTTGTAAAGGAGCGTCGCAATTTGACTGGAGGACTCGTCATGATAGATTCAGAAATACAAGGATGGGAAGCATATAGTCCTTCTCCCTTCAGTTGAGCACGAGATCACAGGCTCCATGGTCAGCAGAGCAACACCAGTGAGACCGGTTTTGGTGACGAAATGGGATGATGTGACTGAGGCATCAGCTCTATACACGTGAAAGACATGGCATATGGCATTTCAAGATATCACGGTCAATAACCTACCGCCAACACCACCACCATGCTAGGAGGTTCAGGTTACCCCCACTTCAGATCTAATTAAGCCGACCGTGGATTACTTTGGGAGTATTCAGTAGTAGAGACGAGACACATAGACTTAGTTTAGTTCAGTTGCAGACTCCCAAAAGTTTGGAACGATGTCGATGTTTGCTTGTAAGTTAAAAAATACCCTTAAAAGCCTTGGAGGATGGTGCAGTCGGCAGTGGGATCCAGGTGCTGCTAGAATTGCAGATGAAGAATCAAAAGGTTCGACAAATGAAGTCAAAACTCCCACAATCCTGGGAGACAGGCATGGGGCTTTGGAGGCGGGAAGCGGGTGATGCGGGGCTTTGGAGATGAGACACGAGGCTTTGGAGGCCGCTAAACCAGCTTGCTGGATGGTTAGCTAACCTACCCAAGAAAAATCCAGGTCCAGGCTCCCGCTGGACCAACCGGCCTTCAAAGAACGGGAGATACCATCCCCCCCTCCTTGCGTATGTTCACCGCCCTTCTCCCCTTCCTTTTCTATTTGTCACCAAGAAGGGTCTTCCCTTCCTATTTTATCTATTAGCTATTATATGTATGGTTTGTTTGCTTAGGGTTTAAATTATTGTATTATCCTCTCGGATTTCTAGGTGGAGTGTTCTTCCCTTCCAAGAGTTGTACCTAACGACAGGTGATGCTCCGGTTTTATCCTGCTCCAAGGTGGAGTTGTATCCTCTCTGATTTCCTCCCTACTCTCTTCCTTACGTTTCTTAGTTATCAACCTACACCCACACCTCACAATTCTCCCCCCACTTTCTTGCTGCCAACTTGTTGTCCACCTTATCCAACAACCCAACCTGCACAGCCACCAACCCTATCTCCTTCCCAGAAGTGTACCATCTCCCTTACTGTCATGACCACTTCCTCTGCTATCTCCCTTTGCTACTGTTACCTCCTTTCCACCCTGCAGTTGTCGCCAGCGCCCTTTCCCATAATCCTAGCCACCAACCACAATACCCCACAATTCCAACCACCTACTCCATGACATCTACCATCGCTACCCTCCACCGCCTCACCATGACCACCGCCGTCGTTTTCTTTTCTATCCCTAGCCAGAGAGTGGTGTTGAACATGCTTCTGTTTTGAGTCATGTTTATAATCATAATCATTTGCTTCGGTTTTAGCAGGTTTTATTGGTTCCAGTATAAAATACATTTATTGTATTGGCCATTAAATTTAATGTAGTGATTTGTGCACACATACAGATTCTCTTAATAAAAAGGAAAAAAAGGGTAAATTTTTTTGCTTCAATGCTCATTCAAATCAAGGAATAGAAGAATACTACTGTCTATTTTTCTCTTATTTCTGTCATTTTGTTTCAAGCGCTATTCTCCAGAAGCAAGCTTACATCCCCTCTAACCCGCTATTTACATAAAAGAAACACACATACATGTGCTTATATCATATATGGAGCTGGATCAAACTAATTTTGAGCGAGCATCTTCAAGCGAAAGCAATGAATTTGATTTTAAATTGATTACAATTCAACAGCTAGTACGACGTGTAATTTTCAAGTAAATTTCAGATTTCAAACATAATAGTCAGCCCCAGTGCCTCCCAATCTACATCCTTTTAAAAATCAGTCCCTGATGCTGAAGAACAAAACTAGAAAGATTTCACCCAGGAAACACGTGCAAAATTTAATTCACCATTGTGTAGCTCTAATTAATAATGAAAATAGATTCAGGAGGCAAAAAATATCAAATATTAGAATTATTAGTAGCAAAGAAGGTTATGTATCAAATTAAGAATAAATATTAAGCCGCAAATTTACAGACCTCATGAATAGTCTCAGCTAGGTGATGTTTCATCACCAGGCAAGCTTCAAAAGGGAATTGATTTATATACTGCCTATCTGTAAGACCCAACGCCTTTCTCACATCTTCATCAACTTGCATACTGGCCCAGATGATGTCAGCTTCCTTTGGATCCGTTGCTGAAGACAATAATATGATCAAAGATGAAAATGATGACATTTTAGCAGATCCTAGACAATATATGCATAACCATCACTAACATAAAGAAAATCATTAAAAGATGGCAAAATGCTTCAATGCAGGTCGCCATCAAGTATGTCTCTCTATCAAATAACGAAGGATTCATGACAAAAGAATTGGACCTTTGTAAGAAATCAATATATATTTCATTTAACAACTCCAGATATATGCATTCACCAAAAAAGAATAAGAAAAGAAAAAAACAAACATAAAGCATGTCAAAGATCATCTAAAAAGTAAATTTGTATATGCATGAAGAGCATCTAGAAACACTCACTTAGAATAAACTCTGGGCGGCTTAAAAATTCCTCTACTTGTATTATGTCTGTATATACATAGAGAGGATGCCCGCTACTTGGAAGTATACCTTTGGTTATAGGAGGCTCTTTATTAGTAGGACAATGTCCTTTTGATTCAAGTTGTTGTTTGTAATTTTTGAACTCCTGTTGAAAATGAAAGCATAAAAAGAACTTCTGGTATCATGTAACGAATTATGGAATCAAAGGGAAAGAACCATGCACAAGCACCTGAATAAAATAACCATCAGGCGTATGGAACCATGCTGTAAGTCTAGCAGAACGTTGTTTTTCCTCTCCAATGCCGAACAAGAAATCACGAGTACATTCATCCCCATAATTGACATCTCGAGTTGGCCACAACACTGAATAGCTGCAAATATTCCATAATAAAAGAATGCTAGCAAGCATCAACCATGCATCAAAGCACATCAATTAGACAAGCAATCCGAGCAATCAAAATAATATTCTTTGTTGACTTTCAAAGTTCAAGAATTGCATCTTATGCAAATAAGTGAATAAAGTAAAAATGGCCAAAAAATTACTACACATTGACGGAAAGGGACAAAGAATAGAAGAGAAAAAGTAATCTTCTCAATTAAAACTGCATTTTAACTCTGTTGTGACTTGGACAAATAACATAAATCATCCCTCTTTAATATATTAGATTTTAAGCAATTAAAGATAAAATTACTCCAAGTTATGTTTTAAGGAGAAAAAAAAAGGTTTTAAACCTTTAAAGAAACAAAGAATTTAATTCTTGGCCAGCAAAAGAATCCAAATTAATGTCGCGCCTAGATCAGTTTATCTTATGATAGTTTTGCTTGATAACTATTAGTATAGCACTCATTAAAATTGTATAATATAGTTGGTAATTGTTCTAATAATTCAAAAAATCAATTTTTAAAATTTTTTTCATCATCCTAACTTCTCACTCGTTTCAACAGATGATAATAACTAAAAGAACTAATACCGCTTTACCAACAACCGAATCCAAGGCAAGAACGGCCGCCTGCACTGGCAGTATGTAATATCACAACAAGTCGAGCTGACATTTTTTTCCTTAAAATGTCCCTATTTGAATCTAGATCTTCCAAAATCCCATCCCACTGATGTAGCAAATGAATAATAGCTTTTGCATGCATTCCTATAAAAAAATAATTAAAAAAACAATGCATATTGTATGTGTTCAAACTGATGAAACCTTCCCATGGTTTTGAAACTCTAAGCATTAGCATCATCAAGAACAAAAATAAACTACTACCTCAAGAATCATAAAAGTTTTGTGAAGAAATCCCTAGTCTCCATTGAAATTCAAAATGCATGCTAGGTATCTCCATAACAATGATTATATGGTTAAACAAAAAGTAAAAGAACTAAAAACAAAATCTGAAATAAAGCCAAAAGGCCAAAGTAGAGTAGCAGAAAAATGTAGAAAGAGAAATACCTTATAGCCGATTCAAGCTTTCCGTCTGGCATGAAAAGAAAAGGTGCTACTCTGAAGTTTGCCATCTCACTATGTCGTAAGGCTGAACCTAATTCATCCATAACATACCTACGTGGACATTGTAGCTCAAAACTTAACCAGGTGATTTTTTAAAGGAACCATTTTATTGCTGTTAGCAAGCAAATTTAGGAACAGAATTAGCAAAACAGCTGTGACATCACTAATAATTGCACTTTTCAAAGATGAGATTGCATACTAAAAACTGATTGATCTTAAACCGGAAATCTGAAACAAAGCTAATTAGAAAATTGGAAAATATTTTGGATTTCAAAGAATATAAAATTTTCATTATTTAGTCAAAGTATAATCAAATCACAGAAAAAGAAAATTTATTCCAAAACTCCAAAAAAAGAAGAAAGCTGTACTTCAAAATAGAGCCTGTCCCAGGAATGTGAATTTGTTATTACTTCGATGGGTAAAAAACAAAAAAAAGTATACTTAAGAATTATCATTTAAAAAGTCAAATATTATGTATCAAATAAATCAGGTATCAAATCCATTCATATATGGCATACACTTTTTTTCTTTTTTTGCAGTTTTTGTAAATTGTTAACATAGTTGATTAATTTAACTATCATTTTCAATTTTCATTATTAAAATATTTAAATTAATATTAAATTTAATTTTAAAAATTTTAAAGACACCTTCTATCATTAAAATCTAACATATGATAATCAGAAATGAAGTAAAAAATGAAACTACTAAATAAATTTTAAAATTTTTAGTTATTAAGTCATACTACAGTTAATTAATGTAAAAAAAAAAATCAAAGCAACAAATTTCTATTTACTAATCTATTAATTGGAGTAGATTAATCCTGAAGCTAAATTTAACAATTTCTTTCATTAAAATAAGATGTGCTTTATTTATTAATATAATTTAAATATACTGTTTTAATGGATGAAACTAATTATATATGAATTGTGTTATAAATAATAATATTTTTAACTGATCAAAGTATCAAAATGACAACGATTTATCAATTTCATCATTTAAAATAACCACATATGATAAATATATAAGCTATTATAAAGTAAATTAAATTTAAAACAATTATTAATATATTAACAAAATATCTACATAAACGGGCACAAATCTTAATGGCATTTCAGATGAGATCACTTTTAGTCAATTTCAAGACCATCCAAGCTCTAATTTCAACAAAGTTTTAATCAAACTAAAGTCTTGACAGAGCAAGCACAACACCAAAAAAAAATGTCCTTAAATTATAATTGGAAGCATGAAATTATTAACTGAAAAGTCAATCAATCTTTAAAATTGGCATGTTTATAGTCAAATAGAGCATTTCGATGAGAGAAACTAAATAAGCCCTATATCACTAAATTTTAAGGTTATCAAAGTACATAAATTTAAAAAGTTAATTTATGATCAAAAGAATTAATATGAACCATCCGATAGAGTACTTTGGAATTTTGGCTGCTCTTAGGTTGACCCCCTATTCTCTAAATGATGGGGGAGAGGGGGAGAGTTGAGAACTAAATCAAAACTCGTAGAGAGAGCATAAAGCTAACAAGCATTAACAATTGTCACTAACAACCAACAATAGTTGATGTAGCCCAATTATTTTCATCTAGTTCATCTAGTTCATCTAGTTGTTATTAGTTAATAATGTCTACAGACTATTGTTACCTAATCATCATCACGTAATTGGCATTGTCATCCAAAAACTTATAATTTCATCTTCTCCCGTTGATGTGGAAGAATAAAACTCTATAATTTCAATTATCTGGCCAAGCGTCATAGCTTTCTCATTTTTGGGATTTAAACATAAAAATATTGTCTCTTATCATTTCTATATGTATTTGGTTAGATAATCTTAGAGTCAAGACTTAATTTTTCTCTGTTATTGAGGATTTTTTTTATCACACAATAACTAAAAAAAATATCTCCATAACTGTGGCGATTTATTTTCTTATAAAATTAATTTCTATTGATGATTAAACTTAGCTTATACTTTACAAAGTTGGTCAAAAAAAGGCTCATGGATTTTACGGCTATGGATAGTTTTCCTAAATACACGCACGTAATTCTTCCATTGAGCAAAATGCCAAAGAGGTTAATTCATATAAGTTGCATCTTGCATGTCACAAGAAATAAAGAATTGCTTATGTCCATACATTGCATAATGCAATATTGATTGACGTCCTTACACCCAAAAAAAAAAAAAAAATCAGTCTTGCGATCTGGGAAAGAATGTCAAAATCGTCTACCCCACATACCTTAGAGAACACTCTGAAAACCAAATATACTTTGCTGCAATTGGTCAGGCCATTAAGATTAAATTTAATAATGAACGCCCATCAACAAGTAATTAAAATCAAATCCCACATATGTTGACTAAGAAAAGCATCCATCCCAACATCCATAGCCTGCTTCCATAAAGGTTTTCTTAGCACATCTTAGTGTCCTAGAAATAGATACAAACGACAAAACCAAGGGAAATTTACAAAACTGAGGGAAAAACATAATAAAATGAAATGTAGGAATGAATAAAATGAGCATTATGTTATAATTTCTATCAAAATGCAATAGGTCAAAATAGGTTAAATGGCCAATCAACTACGAATGCTCAATTGAATATGAAAAAGTTGTTGGAGGTATTGGCATGGATGGAGTATGAGGTCATTGGAAGTTATAGGTGTTGAGGCGGAAAGAGTTTTGAGGAAGAGAAAATAGTGGTGAGGATGGCCCAATGGTGGAGGGAGAAAAGAAAATATATTCTCACAAATTATTTTATCAACGAAAGTATATAAATGTCAGGCAATGTCACATCCCAACCCCACCCCCTCCCCCTGCCCCCGGCAGAAACATGTCAAGCAATGTCACATCCCAACTAACCCCCCTGGTAGAATCAATTGTGATGCGGCAGAGACTGACAATTTATTCAGATCAACTCTCACCAGCACTCGTCCTAATTTTTATAAACAGGACCTAGTAAGTGATGAATTGGTCTAACCAAATTGCCACAACATACGTGATATATTATATTTCATATACATACTCAAAAACATGAAAATCATATCATCCAAAAAATAAAAATTATACAGAGCTGCTAAAACCCAATATATTTCAAGCTTTCAAAACTATTGTGAAAAAGACACACATTGCTACTCACCCCAATGCTTGTTGACTCTACCTAGAAGGCAACAACAAAAAATGAGCAACAAAGAGCTTAGAGAAATAATCAGGGCTAACATTAGATTTTATAAATGAAAAAAAAACTACATGCATGCTCATAGGAAACTGCACATGTTTACATACACAGGTAATAGCATGCTAGCATGGTATTGAATATGAAAAGAGAACAGAGAATATAAAAATCAAGATTGCAGTATAAAGTGTAGATCGTAAGTATGAAATCATATGTATAATCAAAAGCATATTCATAATCATGTTTATAGGTTGTTTATCGCATGTAATCATTAGCAAAATCATTTTATAGTAATGTTTGTTTAATGTACAATGATCAACAACTTCCATGTTCTTTCGCAATTGGTTCACACACACAAGTAATAACATGCAAGCATGGTAGAGAACATTAAAAGAAAACATATAGTATAAAAATTAAAATTGCATTATAACATGTAGGTCTAAAGCATGAAATCATAAGTATAATCAAAAGCATGCCCATAAGCATGTTCATAAACTGTTTATCGTATGTATAATCATAACAATGTCATTTCATAAAGGTCATTTCATAGTAATGTCACTTGTTTAATGTACAAGGTTCAACTATTTTGTCATCTTATCATAGGTTTTCACCCTGCCTCAAAGGTCATATAAAATATTGATGAGGGTTGGATTTTCCCCAACATAGCAGTTATCAATAGTCCTCCTGATACATGCGGTACTCTAACGTTTTGTCACCACCTAATTCTAATGGTTCACAGAGTTTTGTTATCATATAAATATCAGGAGTCTTGAATATTACATCCCTGCATATTGTATTTGCAAGCACTCATTTAATAGCATACACATACATTCATTGTGACATTTAAACGTACCAAGCATTTATAAGCAATTGCATGCATAATAGACATGAAATATAATAAATGAATACCTACAAAAAATTCATATCATAAGCATAGTTACATATAGCATAGTCTAATCATAGTATTACATATATCGTAAGAAACTTAAACGTGTATTTATACATTCAATTTTAGGTATCCACTCACAAAATGCATAAATTCTAAATGCATGAGTCAAAATAGAAATGATATAAAAACCAATAGAAAATTATTTTTCTTATATTAGTATAATATTATTTCACCTGACTTGATGGAGCAGTCCTATGACAAGTGCCCACACGCTTGTCTCGAGCTCGCCGCCTCATATGGACAACTTGGGGCTCACAGACAAAGGAAAGTTTCATAAAATTTGGCTCATAAAATGCATTGACCCAAAAATGTACTATATTTGCCAAAACATACCTCAAAAGGGTTTCTTGGCATAAATATGTCTTTTCCCAAAACACCAAATTTCTCCCCAACACTTCCTAACAACTTATCATTCACTTACCCCTCATTAATATCATGTAAGAACCCATATGAAAGCTTTCAACCTAATTTTGATGCTTCCCGTACAATTATGGCACCTCTGACGGCTATCGAAAACGAGAAAAGAATGAAAAAATAGGCAAATGTCAAAATGGAAGGGTGAGGAAGGAAATAAAAGTCTCAAATAACGTGAAAGAAAGATTCGTAATTGCATAAATTACCTCGGAACTCTAGATTGTGCTTTGCAGCTCCCAGGTGGGCGCTCGATTCGTCTGCTAGCTCGCGCCCCTTGCACTGTAGCAAGGGTCACAGTTTCTACTTTTATTGAGCACCAGCAGATGAGTGAAGGAGAGGAAGAATTGGGATCGCGTTTGAGAAGAGAGGCTGAGGGGAGGAGTTTGAAACTCGAGACTCCCTATTCGACCAAACGAAGAGAATAAAAGGCGTGAAGCGGTTAACTACAGTAAGGGAGACGGGATTAGAGAGATTAGGAAATATAATTAGGTTTTAATTAATTAAGTAAACTTTTAACATTTAGATTTTAAATCTCCCATTTCGTTCAAATAATTAGCATATGGTGCTTTATATGGAATTGATTTATTTCATG